>MU108690.1:0-13165 GCA_012274485.2 Sinapis alba | reverse complement strand
AGAACTTGCCATATGGCCAAATAGGCTAAACATGGATAGCTTGATTAGAAAGTGGAATAATTTCTTCAACCTAACTCCTATGAGAGTTATTCAATTTCATGGAGACTCTCCACTGATTAATGGTTCCAAATCAAGCTTCTTACATATCCATTCAACCTGGTTTGATTAGAAACTTGAAGAACTTGCCATATGGCTAAACAGGCTAAACATGGATATATTGATTAGAAAGTGTAATAACTTCTTCAACCTAACTCCTATGAGATTTATTCAATTTCATGGAGACTCTCCACTGATTAATGGTTCCAAATCAATCTTCTTACATATCCATTCATCCTGGTTTGATTAGAAGCTTGAAGAACTTGCACTATGGCCAAATAGGCTAAATATGGATACCTTTATTAGAAAGTGGAATAACTTCTTCAACCTAACTCCTATGAGATTTATTCAATTTCATGGAGACTCTCCACTGATTAATGGTTCCAAATCAAGCTTCTTACATATCCATTCATCCTGGTTTGATTAGAAGCTTGAAGAACTTGCACTATGGCCAAATAGGCTAAACATGGATACTTTGATTAGATAGTGGAATAACTTCTTCAACCTAACTCCTATGAAATTTTTTCATTTTCATGGAGAGTATCCACTGATTAATGGTTCCAAATCAAGCTTCTTACATATCCATTCATCCTGGTTTGATTAGAAGCTTGAAGAACTTGCCATATGGCCAAATAGGCTAAACATGGATACGTTGATTAGAAAGTGGAATAACTTCTTCAACCTAACTCCGATGAGATTTATTCAATTTCATGGAGACTCTCCACTGATTAATTGTTCCAAATCAAGCTTCTTACATATCCATTCATCCTGGTTTGATTAGAAACTTGAAGAACTTGCCATATGGCCAAACAGGCTAAACATGGATATCTTGATTAGAAAGTGTAATAACTTCTTCAACCTAACTCCTATGAGATTTATTAAATTTCATGGAGACTCTCCACTGATTAATGGTTCCAAATCAAGCTTCTTACATATCTATTCATCCTGGTTTGATTAGAAGCTTGAAGAACTTGCCATATGGCCAAATAGGCTAAACATGGATATCTTGATTAGAAAGTGAAATAACTTCTTCAATCTAACTCCTATGAGATTTATTCAATTTCATGGAGACTCTCCACTTATTAATGAGTCCAAATCAAGCTTCTTACATATCCATTCATCCTGGTTTGATTAGAAGCTTGAAGAACTTGCCATATGGCCAAATAGGCTAAACATGGATACCTTGATTAGAAAGTGGAATAACTTCTTCAACCTAACTCCTATGAGATTTATTCAATTTCATGGAGACTCTCCACTGATTAATGCAGCTCTGCCCACAGGGATCTAAACTTCCCAAAATGTTTAGAAAAATCAGTGTCCTCTTGACTGAGAGTGTTGATGGCCCTCTTGACTTCAAACACTCTACTGATGTTAGACTGGTTACCATAAACCTTCTGAAGTGTGTCCCACAGATCCTTGGAGGTTTCCTGGATTGAGGCTTCAAGACTGGACTGAAGAATGGACAACACCATGAGATTCTCCTGATCTTTCTTCTTGTCGCCAGCCTCAGCAGTCACAACTTCTTTACCATCCTCTCCTAGGATGATCTTCGTTGGCCTCTTGCCTTCTTCAATAATTTCCCAGATGCCTCTGCCTCCAAGAGCAGTTTTAGCTAGTCTTGCCCACAGTAGGTAGTTATTTCCCTTGAGAGTAACAGGAATCATCACCATTTTTGAGTTTTCTGTCAAATCCATCAAGAACAACTCAAGAACAGCAAGAACAGTGGAAAAAGACAAAAAGAATTTCAAAAATTATCAGAGTAGCTTTGTAGTTTGCGGAATAAGAAAGAGAGAGTAAGAGAGAATAGGTTTCAGGAGCTTATTGCTCTGATACCATGTGAGAATTAGAGATTCAGAGAGTAACTAAGTGAAGAACATGAAGAACTCATGAAGAACTAGAGAGAGAGAGGAATTTCGACCAGAATGGAGAAGAAGTGTTTTCATTCACTTAATTAATCCAGAACACATGTTACATACTATTTAAAGACAATCAAGAGAGATACATGACAATATAAATTAATAAACTAAGGGAAGACAGACTGGAGCATCAGAGGGACAGGCTGGGGGAATCAGAACAGACTGGTGGGCAGACTGGCACGCCCAGAACAGTGGGAAAGTGACAGGTCCTGATCCTGTCCAGCATGTGACCTTGTGGTCCTTCCTCTCCAAAGGCCACTCAGCTCTCCCTCCTCCTTTGCAGACTTGAATTACAAATATTAAGCATCCTTGGACCTTCCTTAACTCATGAAACAAGGCACAACCCTTACATGCCTTTGAAGGAACTCTAGGTTGTACGGACAGCCTTGTTTTCCAAGTTACCTCTCAACCTTGCTTAATTCGAATCAACCATTCCTCTTGATCTTTATTGCTTCATCTCAACACATTCAACCTGGTTTGATTAGAAGCTTGAAGAACTTGCCATATGTCCAAACAGGCTAAACATGGATATCTTGATTAGAAAGTGGAATAACTTCTTCAACCTAACTCCTATGAGATTTATTCAATTTCATGGAGACTCTCCACTTATTAATGGTTCCAAATCAAGCTTCTTACATATCCATTCATCCTGGTTTTATTGGAAGCTTGAAGAACTTGCCATATGGCCAAATAGGCTAAACATGGATACCTTGATTACAAATTGGAATAAATTTTTCAACCTATCTCCTATGAGATTTATTCAATTTCATGGAGACTCTCCACTTATTAATGAGTCCAAATCAAGCTTCTTACATATCCATTCATCGTGGTTTGATTAGAAGCTTGAAGAACTTCCCATATGGCCAAACCTGCTAAACATGGATATCTTGATTAGAAAGTGGAATAACTTCTTCAACCTAACTCCGATGAGATTTATTCAATTTCATGGAGACTCTCCACTGATTAATTGTTCCAAATAAAGCTTCTTACATATCCATTCATCCTGGTTTGATTAGAAACTTGAAGAACTTGCCATATGGCCAAACAGGCTAAACATGGATATCTTGATTAGAAAGTGTAATAACTTCTTCAACCTAACTCCTATGAGATTTATTAAATTTCATGGAGACTCTCCACTGAATAATGGTTCCAAATCAAGCTTCTTACATATCTATTCATCCTGGTTTGATTAGAAGCTCTAAGAACTTGCCATATGGCCAAATAGGCTACACATGGATACCTTGATTAGAAAGTGGAATAACTTCTTCAACCTAACTCCTATGAGATTTATTCAATTTCATGGAGACTCTCCACTGATTAATGGTTCCAAATCAAGCTTCTTACATATCCATTCATCGTGGTTTGATTAGAAGCTTGAAGAACTTGCCTTATGGCCAAACAAGCTAAACATGGATATATTGATTAGAAAGTGTAATAACTTCTTCAACCTAACTCGTATGAGATTTATTAAATTTCATGGAGACTCTCCATTAATTAATGGTTCCAAATAAAGCTTCTTACATATCCATTCATCCTGGTTTGATTAGAAGCTTGAAGAACTTGCCATATGGCCGAACATGCTAAACATGGATATCTTGATTAGAAAGTGGAATAACTTCTTCAACCTAGCTCCTATGAGATTTATTCAATTTCATGGAGACTCTCCACTGATTAATGGTTCTAAATCAAGCTTCTTACATATCCATTCATCCTGGTTTGATTAGAAGCTTGAAGAACTTGCCATATGTCCAAATACGCTAAACATGAATACCTTGATTATACAGTGGAATAACTTCTCCAACCTAACTCTTATGGGATTTATTCAATTTCATGGAGACTCTCCACTGATTAATACTTCCAAATCAAGCTTCTTACATATCCATTCATCCTGGTTTGATTAGAAGCTTGAAGAACTTGCCATATGGCCAAACATGCTAAACATGGATATCTTGATTAGAAAGTGGAATAACTTCTTCAACCAAGCTCTTATGAGATTTATTCAATTTCATGGAGACACTCCACTGATTAATACTTCTAAATCAAGCTTCTTACATATCCATTCATCCTGGTTTGATTAGAAGCTTGAAGAACTTGCCATATGGCCAAACAGGCTAAACATGGATATCTTGATTCGAAAGTGTAATAACTTCTTCAACCTAACTCCTATGAGATTTATTCAATTTCATGGAGACTATCCACTGATTAATACTTCCAAATCAAGCTTCCTACATATCCATTCATCCTGGTTTGATTAGAAGTTTGAAGAACTTGCCATATGGCCAAACATGCTAAACATGGATATCTTAATTAGAAAGTGGAATAACTTCTTCAACCTAGCTCCTATTAGATTTATTCAATTTCATGGAGACTCTCCACTGATAAATGGTTCTAAATGAAGCTTCTTACATATCCTTTCATCCTGGTTTGATTAGAAGCTTGAAGAACTTGCCATATGGCCAAACAGGCTGAACATGGATATCTTGATTAGAAAGTGTAACTTCTTCAACCTAACTCCTATGAGATTTATTCAATTTCATGGAGACTCTACACTGATTAATGGTTTCAAATCAAGCTTTTTACATATCCATTCATACTTGTTTGATTAGAACCTTGAAGAACTTGCCATATGGCCAAATAGGCTAAACATGGATACCTTGATTAGAAAGTGTAATAACTTCTTCAACCTAACTCCTATGAGATTTATTCAATTTCATGGAGACTCTGCACTGATTAATGGTTCCAAATCAAGCTTCTTACATATCCATTGATTTTGGTTTGATTAGAAGCTTGAAGAACTTGCCATATGGCCAAACATGCTAAACATGGATATCTTGATTAGAAAGTGGAATAACTTCTTCAACCTAACCCATATGAGATTTATTCAATTTCCTGGAGACTCTCCACTGATTAATGGTTCTAAATCAAGCTTCTTACATATCCATTCATCCTGGTTTGATTACTTGAAGAACTTGCCTTATGGCCAAACATGCTAAACATGGATATCTTGATTAGAAAGTGGAATAACTTCTTCAACCATTCCCTATGAGATTTATTCAATTTCATTGAGACACTCCATTGATTAATACTTCCAAATCAAGCTTCTTACATATCCATTTATCCTGGTTTGATTAGAAGCTTGAAGAACTTGCCATATGGCCAAACATGCTAAACATGGATATCTTGATTAGAAAGTGGAATAACTTCTTCAACCTAACCCTTATGAGATTTATTCAATTTCATGGATACTCTCCACTGATTAATGGTTCTAAATCAAGCTTCTTACATATCCATTCATCCTGGTTTGATTAGAAGCTTGAAGAACTTGCCGTATGGCCAAACAGGCTAAACATGGATTTCTTGATTAGAAAGTGTAATAACTTCTTCAATCTAACTCCTATGAGATTTATTCAATTTCATGGAGACTCTCCACTGATTAATGGTTCCATATCAAGATTCTTACATATACTTTCATCCTGGTTTGATTAGAACCTTGAAGAACTTGTCATATGGCCAAATAGGCTAAACATGGATACCTTGATTAGAAAGTGGAATAACTGTTGACATGAAGAATAAATCAGTGACATGAATGATGCCATGAAGAGATGAAACAATAATGTTGAGATGAAGTAATAAGGAGCAATCACATGATGGTTAATGTTGCAAGGTCAAGACAGCCATTGGGACATGTCACTTTCGGTCTGAGCAGTCTGAACCAAGACATGGCAGTCTGAACCAAGACAGAGCAGTCTGAACCNACATGAAGAATAAATCAGTGACATGAATGATGCCATGAAGAGATGAAACAATAATGTTGAGATGAAGTAATAAGGAGCAATCACATGATGGTTAATGTTGCAAGGTCAAGACAGCCATTGGGACATGTCACTTTCGGTCTGAGCAGTCTGAACCAAGACATGGCAGTCTGAACCAAGACAGAGCAGTCTGAACCAAGACAAGGCAGTCTGAACCAAGGCAGAGCAGTCTGAACAAAGACAGGACAAGAAGAAGATCACATGTGGTGGCTAAGGAAGAAAGAGAAGGCTGGGGTGTCACTAACACAGCAGGCTGGACCACCTTCTTGTCTTGCTCCAGCAGAATATAATAATAGTTTCTGATCAGATATTTTCTTCTTGTTTGTCTTTAAATACCTTGTATCCATGAACCATATTTGTCAAGGAAATAAGTTCCTCATTACTCTCTCTCTCTAAAATTTCGAAATCCACTCTCTCTCATCTCTCTCTCACTTATTCTTGCTGTTCTTGCTGTTCTTCATAGGTTCTTCATATTCTCACACAATCCATACAACAAATCTACTTATTCTCTCATGGTATCAGAGCCATAAACTCTTGAAACCTTATTCTCACCAACTTTCGCAAATCAAATCTACCATTTTACTCTGTTTCTACTCTGCTTCTTCTCTGTTCTTTACTCTGTTTTCTCACTTCTCAGTTTCAAAAGGTCTCTTACTATTTCTGAGTTCCTTTGTTCAAAACTCTTTTCCATTATGTGGTCTTAAAATACTTTTCCCTGTCTAAAATACTCTATTTTTTCTTTTTTCTCAAATATTCATGGATTCATAAACCAGCCATGGAAATGAAGAAAGAAAGCATAATTCCAGTAACCCTTGAGGGGTCTAACTACCTGCTATGGTCAAGAGTGACCAAAGTTGCCTTGGGAAGACATGGACTTTGGGACAGCCACATCATGAAGGCTGATACTTCAAAGAGGATGGCTCAAGAGAAAAAACAGGCGCATGGCCTGAAGGATGAAGACAAGTGGGTTCAAGAAGACCAACAAGCACTTGAGATCATCCATAGTTCTCTGTCTATTTCTATTTTGGAAGACTACTCACACTGTGAGAGCTCCAAAGAGCTATGGGAGAGCCTTCACACTGTTTATGGAAACACCTCCAACCTGAGCAGAGTCTTTGAAGTCAAGAGTATTATCAATGATCTCAGCCAAGAGGAAATGGAGTTTAATCAATTTTATGGAAAATTCAGAAGCTTATGGGCAGAACTTGATACCCTTAGACCAAGTTCAGTAGATCCAGAAGTTCTGAAAGAAAGATATGAGCAAGATAAAGTCTTTAGTCTGCTCCTGGCCCTGAATCCACATTACAACCAATTGATCAAGCATATACTAAGGGAAGACAAGCTGCCAAACTTAGAAGAGGTGTGCTCTTTTGTTCAAAGAGAACTTGGCGCCCACAATCTTTTTAAAGGAAAAAGGAAGCTGATCCAACCTGTGAGAGACATGCATGGTCAGAAAGGAAAGCACAGGAAACTCAAAAAGGCCAAGAGGAGACAGGACCAGAGGGGTGTTAACCCAAGAAGGTCTGATCTAAAAACAACTATAGAAGATCTCAACACAACAGAGCAACAAATTGTGATGGGCACAACCATGTACTCTGCCCTTACAAATGAGTCTCATGAAAGAGTAACTGGAAGTCCGAGCAATGATCCTATCAGTATGAGTGAGTTAGCACCATTGATCAGGGCTGCCAAGGCCATTATCTCCCTCAAGAAGTCTGGTACCCATTCTCTTACTGCTAAGCCTATTATTATAGATTCAGGAGCTAGTCATCATATGATTAGTGATAAGAATTTAATTAGTGATGTTAGGCCTGCCTTAGGGAATGTAATAATAGCTAATGGAGATAAGGTGAAGATAGAAGGAATAGGGAACCTTAAGTTGTTTGATAAAGAATCACCTGCCTTTTATATGCCTAGTTTTGCTTCTAACTTACTCTCTGTGAGGAAGGCCACCATTGACCTGAATTGTCAGGTGGTCTTTAGGCCTAATGATGTTGAGTTTCAGGACCTTAAGACAGGGAAGGTAATTGGAGAAGGAAACAGCCAGGGTGGTTTATACCATCTCCAACAGACTAAGCCTTCTAAACTCTCTACTCCTCCTCATTTATGCATGATCAGTAACTCATCTATGTGTGATAGTACTACTTGGCATGCTAGATTAGGCCATCCTCACACTCGTGCATTAGAGATTATTATGCCTGATATGAGATTCAACCACTTAGAATGTGAAGCATGCATCTTAGGAAAGCATTGCAAATCTGTGTTTCCAACATCAGAAACCATTTATGAGAAATGTTTTGATCTTGTTCATTCTGATGTTTGGACCTCGCCTTGTATGTCTAGGGATAACCATAAGTATTTTGTCACTTTTATAGATGAGAAATCAAAATACACTTGGATCACCTTACTTCCTTCTAAGGATCGTGTGCTAGAGGCTTTTATGAACTTTCAGTCTTATGTCACTAATCATTTTAAAACTAATATGAAGGTACTAAGGTCAGACAATGGAGGAGAGTATACAAGCCATGCTTTCAAGAATCATTTGGCAAAACATGGTATAGTCCACCAAACAAGCTGCCCTTATACTCCACAACAAAATGGTGTGGCTGAGAGGAAGAATAGGCATCTGATGGAGGTGGCTAGGTCAATGATGTTCCATGCAAATGTTCCTAAGAGATTCTGGAGTGATGCTGTGATAACAGCATGCTATCTCATCAACCGGACTCCTACCAAGGTGCTGAAGGACATCTCCCCTTATGAAGTACTCAACCAAACCAGACCTGCGATTCAACATCTTAGAGTGTTTGGATGCACCTGCTTTGTGTTGATACCTGGAGAGCAGAGAAACAAGCTAGAGGCAAAGAGCATGAAGTGCATGTTCATTGGATATTCACCTACACAGAAAGGATACAAGTGCTACAATCATGAAACAAGAAGAGTACTTGTATCCAGAGATGTGAAGTTTATGGAAGGAAAAGGGTTTTATGCTGAGAAGAATTGGGATGAGCTCAAAGATCTGTCTCAAGCATCAGACAAGGCTAATAATCTGAGAATTATTATGGAAAGTCTTGGCATTAGTATGTCCAAAGAACCTGAAAAAGTCAGGGAGGTTCCCACTCAAGCTAATGAGGAAGATATTGGAGTCACTCATCCTGATCATGAGGGGGGCAATGGAAATGGACAGCCTGAAGTGCAAACTCAACCTGAAGAGAACTCAGTTGCTCATGATCAAGATGAGATGCCATCAGAATCAGAAACTGAGACTCAAGTAGGCGAACCAAGTGAAGGAAATGAGGCAGAACCTGATCAGATACAGCCTTTGAGAAGGAGTACAAGAATCAAGAAACCTGCTTCAAACTGGATCAATACAAGAGTTTACTTCAATGCTGAAGCTGTGGCTCATCCAATAAGTGCAGTATGCTCCCTTGCTCAATATCCAGAAGAGCATCAAGTCTTCATTGGGGAATTGGACCAGGAGTATATCCCCAAAACATATGAAGAGGCTATGCAACATGAGGAGTGGAGAGCATCTGTTGGAGATGAGGTCAATGCCATGATTAAGAATGATACATGGTTTGAAACTGAGCTCCCCAAGGGCAAGAAAGCTGTTACAAGTCGCCTAATATACACCATCAAGTACCTAGCCAATGGAAAACCAGAAAGGAGAAAGACAAGGCTAGTTGCAAGAGGATACACTCAAGTTTATGGTGAAGATTATCTGGATACATTTGCACCAGTGGCCAAGCTGCATACTATAAGGATTCTTCTATCACTTGCTGTCAACCTAGAATGGGATTTATGGCAGATGGATGTGAAGAATGCCTTTCTACAAGGAGAGTTGGAAGATGAGGTATACATGCGACCACCTCCTGGCCTAGAAAGCATGGTCAAACCAGGGAATGTATTAAGGTTAAAGAAGGCAATCTATGGCTTGAAGCAATCTCCAAGGGCCTGGTACCACAAGCTCAGCACCACACTCAATGGAAGAGGCTTTGTAAAATCTGAAGCAGATCATACTCTCTTCACTCTAACCAGCAAGCAAGGGATTGTGGTCATTCTAGTGTATGTTGATGACATTATCATCACTGGCAGTGACAAGGAAGGTATACTCTCAACCAAAGCTTTTCTTAAATCATCTTTTGATATCAAAGACTTGGGAGAGTTGAAGTACTTCCTAGGGATTGAAATATGCCGCTCTAAAGAGGGGCTTTTCTTATCCCAAAGGAAGTACACACTTGATCTTTTAAATGAGGCAGGAAACCTTGGAGGAAGACAAGCCAAGACACCATTGGAAGAAGGCTACAAGGTACTGCGAGAGGGGGAGTTTGAGGCTACTCCATTTGAAGATGTCAAGAAGTATAGGAGAATGGTTGGGAAGCTCATATACCTTACCATCACTCGCCCAGATGTGTGCTTTGCTGTGAACCAAGTGAGTCAACACATGCAAGCTCCTAAGGTTCATCACTGGAACATGGTGGAGAGGATCTTGAGATACTTGAGAGAGGCTCCTGGTCAAGGTGTTTGGATGGCATGCAACAAGAGCACCGAAGTTGTAGGATACTGTGATGCTGATTGGGCTGGAGATAGAGTTGATAGGAGATCAACAACAGGTTATTGCACCTTTATTGGAGGAAATCTGGTCACATGGAAGAGCAAGAAGCAGAAGGTTGTCTCTTGTTCAAGTGCTGAGGCAGAGTACCGATCTATGAGGAAGCTTACTAGTGAACTCATATGGATCAAGGGACTGCTAAAGGACTTGGGTATTGAGATCACCACGCCCATGACTATGCACTGTGACAACCAGGCAGCAATACACATTGCATCCAACTCAGTCTTTCATGAGAGGACAAAGCATATAGAAGTAGACTGCCATAAGGTGAGACAAGCAGTGGAGCAGCAAGTGATACTTCCATGCTATACTAGAAGTGAAGATCAACTAGCTGACATATTCACCAAGGCAGCTAGTAGCAAGGTTTGTGAGTTCATTCATCCTAAGCTTGGACTCATAGACCTCTCTTGTCACTGATCCTCTTGCCATGAAGTGTTCTACTCTTTTTCCTTTGCTTGGTTTTTATCCCAAGTGGTTTTTCCAAGTAAAGGTTTTAATGAGGGAATGCTTCATGGTGTCCAAGCTTGAAATGTTCCCATTGTCAAGCTTGAGGGGGAGTGTTGACATGAAGAATAAATCAGTGACATGAATAATGCCATGAAGAGATGAAACAATAATGTTGAGATGAATTAAATAAGGAGCAATCACATGATGGTTAATGTTGCAAGGTCAAGACAGCCATTGGGACATGTCACTTTCGGTCTGAGCAGTCTGAACCAAGACATGGCAGTCTGAACCAAGACAGAACAGTCTGAACCAAGACAGGGCAGTCTGGACCAAGACAAGGCAGTCTAAACCCAGGCAGAGCAGTCTGAACAAAGAGAGGACAAGAAGAAGATCACATGTGGTGGCTAAGGAAGAAAGAGAAGGCTGGGGTGTCACTATCACAGCAGGCTGGACCACCTTCTTGTCTTGCTCCAGCAGAATAGAATAATAGTTTATGATCAGATATTTTCTTCTTGTTTTTCTTTAAATACCTTGTATCCATGAACCATATTTGTCAAGGAAATAAGTTCCTCATTACTCTCTCTCTCTAAAATTTCGAAATCCACTCTCTCTCATCTCTCTCTCACTTATTCTTGCTGTTCTTGTTGTTCTTCATATGTTCTTCATATTCTCACACAATCATACATCAAATCTACTTATTCTCTCAATAACTTCTTCAACCTAACTCCTACGAGATTTATTAAATTTCACGGAGACATTCCACTGATTAATACTTCCAAATCAAGCTTCTTACATATCCATTCATCTTGGTTTGATTAGAAGCTTGAAGAACTTGTCATATGGCCAAACATGCTAAACATGAATATGTTGATTAGAAAGTGGAATGACTTCTTCAACCTAACTCCTATGACATTTATTCAATTTCATGGAGACTCTCCACTGATTAATGGTTCCAAATCAAGCTTCTTACATATCCATTCATCCTGGTTTTATTGGAAGCTTGAAGAACTTGCCATATGGCCAAATAGGCTAAACATGGATACCTTGATTAGAAATTGGAATAACTTTTTCAACCTATCTCCTATGAGATTTATTCAATTTCATGGAGACTCTCCACTTATTAATGGTTTTAAATCAAGCTTTTTACATATCCACTCATACTGGTTTGATTAGAAGCTTGAAGAACTTGCCATATGGCCAAACATGCTAAACATGGATATCTTGATTAGAAAGTGGAATAACTTCTTCAACCTAGCTCCTATGAGATTTATTCAATTTCATGGAGACTCTCCACTGATTAACGGTTCTAAATCAAGCTTCTTACATATCCATTCATCCTGGTTTGATTAGAAGCTTGAAGAACTTGCCATATGTCCAAATATGCTAAACATGGATACCTTGATTATACAGTGGAATAACTTCTTCAACCTAACTCCTAAGAGATTTATTCAATTTCATGGAGACTCTCCACTGATTAATACTTCCAAATCAAGCTTCTTACATATCCATTCATCCTGGATTGATTAGAAGCTTGAAGAACTTGCCTTATGGCCAAACATGCTAAACATGGATATCTTGATTTAGAAAGTGGAATAACTTCTTCAACCATTCCCTATGAGATTTATTCAATTTCATGGAGACACTCCATTGATTAATACTTCCAAATCAAGCTTCTTACATATCCATTTATCCTGGTTTGATTAGAAGCTTGAAGAACTTGCCATATGGCCAAACATGCTAAACATGGATATCTTGATTAGAAAGTGGAATAACTTCTTCAACCTAACCCCTATGAGATTTATTCAATTTCATGGAGACTATACACTGATTAATGGTTCTAAATCAAGCTTCTTACATATCCATTCATCCGGGTTTGATTAGAAGCTTGAAGAACTTGCCGTATGGCCAAACAGGCTAAACATGGATACCTTGATTAGAAATTGGAATAAATTTTTCAACCTATCTCCTATGAGATTTATTCAATTTCATGGAGACTCTCCACTTATTAATGGTTTTAAATCAAGCTTCTTACATATCCACTCATACTGGTTTGATTAGAAGCTTGACGAACTTGCCATATGGCCAAACTGTTGAGAGGAAGGTAATAAAGAGATGGAGTCTTGGAGGTTCAGGGATCAATTAGAGAAGAGAAGTGTTGAGGTTGAGACAGTAACTCCAAAAGTTACCACAGTAACTTTTGGAAAGTTACCTCAGTAACTTTTGGAAAGTTACCTCAGTAACTTTGGAAGAAGGTAAATAAGGCAAGATGAGAAGTTACCTTGCAT
>MU108688.1:0-23829 GCA_012274485.2 Sinapis alba | reverse complement strand
AGTTTCCCCCATTTCCCTGGCCCGTTCTCTTCATTCCCCTCGTAGCTAAATTCACTTTCATCCTCTACATACATCAACGGCAGTTAACAGTTTTCCAAATAGAAAAATAAACCAAGATCAAATGTATATAGCTTACCAACTTCTCTTTGTGCATTTGAACATGAAATTATGGTGACGATGATGGTGAGAAGTATGAATAATAAGCATTGAATTGATGATCTTTCCATCTTTGTTTTCAGATAGAGAAAAGGGAGATAGATGTCTGAGAGAGATGAGTTGGTTTAGATGTTTTTAATCTAAGATGCCAACTTGGATGCATAATATATAGTGGGTGACATGATTTAGGATTCTAATGATTAGTCGTGCATGTGAAACGTCACGTTAGTCGTCAATTTTTTTCCTTTTTAGTTTTTAAATGATTTTTGTTCCAATCGAGACGACATCTTTTGACCTTGCTGAAAACATGCGTTCGTTTCTCTTTCACATTTTTCTTCTGTCCAACTAGACATCCCCTTTTATATTGTTTTGTGCATCAAATATTTCATTAATAAAAGCGATTATAAGATTAGAAGCAACATCATATAGACCACAATATGTAAGCCAAACAGCTAACTCCTGAACATATAAACAACATATAAGAGCATGTTTATCCCTAAAACTCCTAGGGAGTTTCTAAATTTTTTTTTCTTGTTTTTGGTCTAATTAAAAAAAAAATGCACCAATCGCGAGCTGCCACGTATTAGTGGGGCCCGTAAACAGTGCAAAAAACCCTCCAAAATCGGTTATTATTTCATAGTTTCTGGAACTGTTTCTTGTACTGTTCACGGATCCCACATATTTGTGGGATCCGCGAACAGTGTAAGAAACCCTTCTAAAAAACCGCGATAAATATGGTCTAATAAAGGTAAACATACAAACTTATAGAAGTTTGATAAAGCGTTATGCAAGATATTAAAGTTGCCACTCACAATTCAACCTATGAGAGATTCACATTGCATTTCAAACACTGTAAATAATGAATGATTAGTCACAAAAAATGTGATGTTGCAACACCATTTAAAACCTCAACTCTTATAAAAATGAAAATCGTTGCATTTATTGACTCCAAGTGAACCTTCACATAAAATAGCAAACAAATAAAATATTTGCAATTTTTCCTCGTTTGAATATCGAGTGAGGATCATCTCTTACAAAGAAAGACAATGGCGGAAAAAAATTCTCCTGTAACAGAAAAGAGGTGGATGAAGATCTCTCTTAGTTCTGTTGAGAGGAAATTTGAATAAACTTATCACAAAAGATAAATTTAAAAGATTGTTTATTTGGAACTTTAAGAGACTCATATTTGGAGATGATATTGAACATTGTCTTGAAATCGACATAGCTAGCAGTCGATACACCGGCAACATCTGCATTAAAGCTAACTGATAAGGTACCTTGTTTCAAAATTGACGGTGGAAAACAAGTGAATATGACGATGAAGACCAAGCCACCTTCACACTGGTGGAACAACAAGGCAGCTTGACGAGATTTGGCAGAAAGGCATAACCAATAGGAGAGTTTTGATGCCAATATTACTGTATTAGAACCAAAGACTGTTGATGAAACTAGAGTTAAGCCATTTATCATCTGAATCTTTCATACTATGAAAGTGAGAGCAAACACTGGGCTTTGTAGTTGTGAACGGTACTGTCGGTTGGAGGATATGAAACTTCAAGAAAACACGTCATTTGCAAGGAAAAAACGCATTGCAATTCCGTTGCAAATCGTTATTTGCGAGATATTTGCAAGCAAACACATTTCCTAGCAAATCGGTAGTCGTAAATAGAAATCCCTTGCAAAACACTCACAAATTTGCAACGGAAAACATTTTCTTGCAAATTTGCGAGGAAACAATAACCGTTGCAAATTTGCAAGGAAATGTTTTTCTCGCAAATTTGCAAGAAACATATTCATCACAATTTTGCAACGATTTTTGTTTCCTTGCAAATTTGCGAGGCTTTTTCATCGTAAATTTGCAAGCATTTTGCGTGTAACTGCTTTTTCTTGCAAAATCAGAAAAAAAATTATTTTTTGAAAAAAAAAATTCTTAATAAAATTATAAAATTATTGAAAATATTATTGAAATAAAAAGAAATTCAATATTTCATTACAAAAATATTTAAAACACAAACACACACAAAGTTTTAACATTCATTACAAAAATAGAAAACAAACTAAATAACATCATATTCATCATCATCTCCAGAACCATGAGACATGCCTCCAAAGTTGTGGGAAGGCCGGTCTTCAGACTGAAGAATGTTTGTCACGGTAGAGTCTTTGCTAGCTAAATAATGTATAACAACATTCAGCTTCCCGATTTTATTTCCCTGGCTCTGAAGCATAAGAGTTTGTTCCTTGATAATCTTCTTCAAAGACTGGGCCTCAGAACCGCTAGAAGAAAACGAAGCAGGAACAGATCCTAAAGATGTACTTAGAGAACCCACTCCATACATTTGTCTCTTTTTGCGGGGAGCGAACTACATAATAAAATCAGAGAGATAAATATCAAAGAATACTTAAAAGAAACTGAGACTGAGAACAATAATAAATTACCTCACAATTGATCTTGTCCTTTTCCGTTGGAGAGAGGCTGCCAGAACCGGTGCTCTCGGGATCATCACTAGCAGCCTGAGATAACTCTTGAAATTTAGATGTCACATCGTTGTAGAGCTGCTCAGCATTGCTGTCAACGAAAGATCCATCCGGATTTCGTTTAGTGATGTCGAGAACCCACAAGCAAATCTGGAATAGAACATCCAGTTTCCTCAACCTACAAATAAAAAAATTGCAACAAATCATAAAAAAATTAAGATCACAACTTAGAGAAAATAGGCAACTTCAAATCACAACTTAAATGAACTAAGAGAAAAAATCAAGAACTTACAATTACTCGCGCACGGGTCTTGAAGGAAGTCTGACCTGAATGATGCTTAGACGGTCCATGTCATAAAATTTGCGAGATTTTAATACATGTCATAAATTAGTTACACAAAAAACGTGTATAACCAACCTATCTGTTTTTTTGCAATGAAATTGCAACAACTAAACATATAATTGCAATTCACACGCAAATCCCTTACAAATTTGAAACAAATTTGCCATGAAATTTTCTATCGCAAATTTGCTATGGATTTGCGAGAATTTAGTTATATATCTCGCAAATCATCGAAAATTTGCGAGGAACCTTTTTGACGCAAATTTGCGCGTTTTCTGAGAGAATTTTTTTCCTCGCAATGTCCTTGCAGTTTCGTTGCAATTTTGCAAGAAAATTTTCTCTTGCAAATTTTCCTTGCAAAATGCGTGTTTTCTTGTATTGTGAATCTTTAGAACTTTCGACAAGAGCAGATTCACCGTGAAAATTGAGGAATAAAGTTAGAGCTACCAAGGCTCGTAGATCTTACGGATGAATCTCGGAAAACACCAATAAGAAAGCTTCATTCACCACAACTCAAGAAATAGTAGATTTTTCCTGTATGAAGTGAGGTCAACGCCCAAGAGGACGAAGAAAGACACAAATACGATAGTCGTACGTTCATCTTAGAACGACAAATAACAATACCAGTACAATAATCAAAATTCAGATATGATAATATTGCAACTGTATCAAATGGAGATGTACTACAAGTGAGAAAAAGAGCCAACAACAGCTTGCAAAGCCACGAATAAAAAACAACTAAAAAATCCCAAGTTTAAGAGACAAACTTGGAGAAAATCAACAAAGAAACAAAGCGGAAACTAAGATACTGAGACAGAGAGGAGATACGACGATGCCGGCGAGCTAGAGAGCTGTCGGCATCGAAATTCATGGTGGAGATAGCAACTTCGATTTGTGTGTTTGGGAGAAGATGAAGCGTGACTTGTTTTGTACATCCCTTTTTATATAATTTTTTTTTATAACTCAAGAGTATATTTTGGGTCCAAACAAACCTAGATTAATTTATTTGGAACATGTGACTCACGGGTAAGCTTGTACACCGGATTTGCAAATAGACAAAAAAAAAGGCTTATATCTATGTGGGATAGCCAGAGACAATCGTAAGATAACTCCCTTCAACAAAGTTCAAATTCACAAAACCTGAGTGCATGAAAGACTCAGACCTTACCATTAGACCATGATGTTCTGAACTTATATAAGTTTTTATTGTGTTCATTTCTGTTTTGTCATTATTCAATTTGTCAGTATGATTTTTTTATGTACCGACCAAGTTAATGTAGCGAAGTATTTCTCAAAAACAGTTTTGTAGATTTTTCTTGGTGAAAATATTTTTGTAGATTTACCAAAAAAAAAAGATTTAAAATGTGGATTTCCAAAATACAGCAAGAGAAAATATTAAAGAGGCGTTGGCTCAGTGTTTTTCTTTTTTTGCAGTATCCCAGATTTATAGAAAAAATCAAACTAATCTTTTATAAGAAGGTACAACTCTTTTTAAGTATATAAATTGGCTGAAAGTATAAGTTCAGATCTTTGTGAATGTATGTAAATAATGGCTTAATTTCGCGAAACAAATAGATTGAATTTGAAATATATTAGCATCCCAAATTTGTTTTCTTTCTACTCACCTACAAGGTCCCGGGCCGACGCTCAATTTTCATACTGAAGTTTTTATGTTATCGCTTACAATCAGAGACATGCATGCATATTACCAGATTTAAATATAAACCGTGATATAAATTATATATTTAGACATGGATTCGTTTTATTAAATAGATTAAAACTTAAATCAGGGACGGCATATGTCAACCAATGTGTACCTTTCAGTTATCCTTAGTTTATTCATGCCAACACTTAGACTTGTTTATATTAAACAATTGGTATTACATAATAATTTGTTTTTATTACATAATATCATTGACAGATCATTACGCGTTTGTAGCAAATTTATATTAGAATGCATGTTTCATTATGTTTTGGTTTGGTTGTTTGTACGCCATAGAATATCATAGAAATGTACAAAATTACAATTACAAAATTCTAAATCTGTGAATTTATATATATATATATATATATATATTATTTGGCAGTGTCTGAAACGAGGTCCAATTTCTTCTAAAAGAAATTGATATTAACAATAACCTCAAATATCTCATGTCATATGGCCAAACAATAGTAACATTACCACCAGACTACCATAATACCATTGCTTAAGTTTTCTTCATATTGCAGAAAGCTTTATTTCTTAAAAAAAAAATTTGTTCCAAATTAAGAACAATCTCGATTTGTGAATCAATTTCTTAACTACTATAATGTTAGTGTGCATCTTCGTAACTAATTAACCACACTTGTAAAATATAATGTATGTATATATCAAACAATTTTGATCATATACATCAGTTTTCTTCACATGATTGAGTGAACTAAGATGAATGGTATAAATGGTGTCCAATGAACGACGAAGAATAATGCATTTTTTAACGTTTCTAAAAAATCACCATTTAAAAGGAATAAATTTTCCCTCTCATTCTTTTTTTTTGTAGATAAATAAAGAACACAATTACTTTTATTAAAATTGAAGAAGGAACAATCATTCATTTTTTTTTGTTATTTTTTTTCTCTACGTTTCTTTTCTATTCGTTCTTCTTGTTTCTAGAATGGTAACTAGTCAGACCCGAAATTGAAAATTTTGTACCGTTTATCTCGCTTTCTACTTTTGATTAGTTTGTATATTTAATAGATTTCATATATTATACATTTCAATATAATACTCTCACGAAAGAAACTGCAGTTTTTCAAAAGATGGTACAGTACTCTATCAGAAAATAAATAAAAGAAAATTCTAACTTGTCCTCAGTGGTATTTCAGTGTGAAATCAAATATCAGCAAATTAAGTTTCAGGTATATCCGACAAAAAAGTTTCAGGTATACAATGACTGAGCTAGAGGAAGATTCTCTAGCGAATGGAAAAGAAAACATGAAGCAACATAAATATGTTAATTTCTTGTGGGTTAGAGATGGGTTTTGATCCTTTTCAAACCTCGACAGATAATGATCTCGGCCCAATAATAAAAGGAAAGCGACTTGAGAAAAGAAAGTTGGTCGAGATGAAAAGGAAAACTAACAGACTCCCTTGTACAATGTTTTGGTTTAGTTGTTAGTACGCCAAAGAATATCACAGAAAGGTATAAAATAAAGAGTTGTTTACCTTATTAGACACTTTTGTGTTTATTTTAACATTGAGAGACACTTGTAGCATGTGACACACTTTTTCTGGACAGCTGGTGTTTTTTAGACTGTTTTGCCCTCACGCTCCCAACTTGATTTCCCAATGAAATAAGAGAGCACGTGGTATGTGTGTATTTAGTTTAGTTAACTAGTCTAGTTAGTGGGGTTTTTAGTTAAATATTAGTTTCTTTATTATTTTGTTATTTAATATGTAAAACATATATAACATATGAAATAAAGATGTAAATTTTTTTCTCTTTATTTTGATATCTATATACATATACTTTATATTTTACAAAATTCTAAAATTTTAATTTGTTATATAATAATTATGGATATGGACACATGGATAGTAAACATGAACACAATACATGCATATGTATTTGTGGACGGAGAAAGTTGTGGACATGCGAGTGCTTAACGTTCATATCTCTTACACACATCTTATTTAACGTACATATCTTTCATTTTTTGTAGATTACTAAAACCAGTTTCTTAGAAAAATCATAACATAAATATCATTATATTATCTTATCAACAAATATCATTCTATTATAAATTAGAATTCCATCCTTAGAATTGTGGTGGATGAGATTTTAATTTGTGGACGGATTTTGATAGATGTTAGATTTTGTTGTGAACATACTTTTTCATTTAAAATATTTTTAAAATAAAGATATGTTTCAATTTTTTTTTTGTGGACGAGTCATGTCGAAAATTTTAACAGTTTTCTCAATATTTATAATTTCAGTTTTTTCCAAACTTACAATGTATGCGATGAAGTTTGTTGTGTACAAAGAGTTTAATAAAAAAAATTATGTGTACAAGTTTTTGTGGACGAAGTCCTTTTTCTTAAGATTTTACAACATGTGCTTGTACTAAACCATGGTGTCTTCTAAAAATTCAAAACATATTGTATAATCAGCATCCTAAGGATCGTCAAACTAAAGCAAACATATTGTATAATCAGATTAAAGCATTCACTGTCTATATGTAAAATCAACAAGCAGCCCTCATAAAACATGCTAATTGCAGAATAAGTTAACCTCGACAAAGGCATAGCCTGGATGTTTTGGTGGGATCTTCAAATCGTTTTTGAGCAGGCCCATACTGCCATAAACAAAAACAATTCTATCATATCCAACATTCAATAGACGAGATTTAAACTGAATTTTAAATCCATTAATGATTTCGTTAACCTAAGGGGAGATCTCAATTACCAGAAGAGGATGAAAAAGAGAGAGAGAGAGGCGTAGCTTATACCTGAATGAGAATTGAGATCTGGGTTGGTGGGTTGACGAGAAAGCTTTGGTAAGTAGAGAGAACTCTGGAAAGTTTCAAAAAGCTTTGAAAATGAGAACTATTGTTCTTGTAGAACAA
Source organism: Sinapis alba (assembly GCA_012274485.2). Taxonomy (NCBI): domain Eukaryota; kingdom Viridiplantae; phylum Streptophyta; class Magnoliopsida; order Brassicales; family Brassicaceae; genus Sinapis; species Sinapis alba. The sequence goes on along the minus strand of MU108688.1, from coordinate 16,247 downwards.
AGAGATTCAACCATTAAAATACAATTAAATATGTGAGGTTTCGAGAAAAGTGATAATGTTCTTTGTATCGTTTTAGTTAAAGAATATGTAAGAAGATATGGAGAGATTACTTTCAAGTGCATAATAGACAAAAAACAGCTTAAATGTGTGTCTAAAGTGAAAAGTGTCTTTCCATGTAATTGAAAAGTGGTATAGTGTCTCTGAATGTAAATTTCTCTAAAATAAAAATTCTAAAATTCTAAATCTCTGAAGAATTTGATTTTTGACTTCAACTAAACAAAGCATGCTCAAGGGGAAAGATCAACTCAACCAAGCAGGAACCCTTGGTTAAGAGAAGGTGACAGAAACTCAAAGTATTACCATTCTATAGCTACTATGCGCGTGAAGGAACCGAAATAGAATCACTGCTCTAGTAGATGACTAAAGTAGCAGAGAAGTATTTAAACAGAACAATTTCAATTACGTATAGCTTCTTGGGGACTTTTAGCATTTCTCTAACGCTGGTTTAGTCTCTTCGACCTCGTCTCCTTGACTAGGCTCTGCGGTTGAAATGTTGCTGTTATGATCAACTGATTGGGTTCTATTGGTTTGGCTTTGGATATAAGACCATTTGTCTTGAAACAGATAGAGCAAGACAAAAGAGGAGAGTTGTGCCGTGAAGAGTATGTTCCATAGCTTAGCACTTTTTGATGTCTTTTGAGTGTAAGCGTTTAAGCCTGTGTATATGTTTATTATCCCAAGAATAGCCACTGACGTTCCTAATATCCAATGTCCTACAAACCAATTCCTTCTAGCTTTTCCTCCCCTGCAATGTATTGTATAAATCAATTATAGATGCAATATAAACTAGATATATTCAGTAGTTATTGTATCATAACATTTTACTGAGTCTTAAGTCTAAACTAATTTGCATTTAGTATGCATATACACTACAAAACAAGCTTTAGCTCCAAGAACCACCATAAATTTGAAAAAGAGCCATAACACCACAAATAATAGGTTTAGTAACAGTTCATAAGAGCTTATATAGGAAATGTTGTTAAATCATTTAGGACCCACTTCTTAAAGCAATAAAAATCTTTATAAACCTAAAAAATTTGTGAAAATTTTAAGAACCTTAAATAGAAAAGTGAGATCTTCTAGAATTATCCATATTTTTCACAAGATAATGGATTCAGAAGTACCTTGAAGGTCGGAGGAAGCCAAAAAGGGCTTGGAACCATACAATGGCGTAAAGTCCAACTCCTAGCCGTTGGTGATGATTGTTGAAGGAATTATTGAAGTTTTTTATAGACATTACTGCACCTGTCGTCACAATTATCACTGCAACCATCTGTTTGATCAATCTATCAATCTCAATGTTAATTGCTCGCTTAATTTTTCCAAGCAAACCATGAGCTGCTTGTTGATTACTAACAAGACAATATATAGTTAGAAGTGATTATTGTTGATTAATTTATTCTTAACATTATCTTAGTGAAAGTATCCAAAAAGAGAGAAGGAATTAAAGGTTAAGAAGATAGCGACGCTTTTGCTTGACATTCAAGTCTCCATGATTATCAGTGTGATTAACAATCTAGAACAACCCAAAAGGCCCTACTAATTACTAATAAAAAATACATAAAAAGTCGTTAATTGGATGCTATCTTTATTCTTTAGACGAGGAAAGAGGCATCTTCACTTTACTCTCTATCTACCCACATTCATTTGACACTCACACCGACCATTGAAATTCATTTTCGGAGCATACAATGTCAACATTCTTATGATTTAATTGTAGAATTAAAATACCGATATTATAGAAAGGAGCAAAAAAAAAAAAGAAGTGAAACCTGCCTGTGAAGTGACATGAAGAAAGAATAGTCGTCGAAGACAGATTAAAGGTTGACCTTTGATAGACATTAATCTGATGGAGATTATACCAATTGGCATCAAAACACCCATCGATGCCCAAAGCATAAAACCATGTACTTTTATTTCGTACACAAGCTTTGGATTTACTTTCTGTTTCAACAACAATTAAAATTCAATTTGAGTTTTTGTAAAATAATTAACAAGCACGCAGTTCATACATGGAATAAACAAAAGAAAATGATAGTGAATAGTTTTTTAATCCTTTAATCGTTTATATTCAAAAGAACATCATTTATTTGCAAGTGTTTTAATTATTTATAGGCCACAAGGGTTCTTCATGGTTTCAATGTAAAGAACTACTCCCTCCGTTTCATATTACTTGTCGTTCTAGGTTTATTCACACATATTAAGAAAACATATGATTTTGTATATTTCCAAAATAAAAACACAATTACCTATACATCTAACCATATTTCAACCAATAGAAAAATAAAAACACAATTACCTATGAATTTTATTAATGAATTTTGCATTGAAACTCTAAAACGACATTTATTTTGAAACGAAATTTTTTCAACGACAAATAATATGAAACGGAGGGAGTATAAGCTATGTAAATGAGATAGCGAGGAGTGTAATAAATTTATTACGATGTGTATGAGATATATATATATATAGAGAGCGAAGTACTATTAACCTGGGATGTTGGAGAAGCATCGAGGGGACTATTGACATCAATGGCCAAGCTTCTGGTATTTTCTTGGGAGGAGCATAGGGGAAGAGGAAGAAGAACAAGAAGGAGAGAGACGAAGAGGTGATGAGTCTCCATGATTTCATGTGGTTTGAAGAGGGAACATCAAAAACAGTTTAGGACATGAAGATAACTAAATCATGAGTTTATTTTCATATAAATATATATACAAATATGTGTGTGTAAAGAAGGATGGAGATATGATACTTCATCCACTAGTTTCATAGCAATAGAAGAAGAGAAAAGAAAAGTGGGGTTTTACAATCTGCTTTTAGAGTGTAAAGAAATGTGATCAAATTAAAGCGAGCAACTTTGTAATATAATATGGTTTTGCATGGAGGTTGATGGTTTATTTTTATTTTGTAGGTTTGGATGTAAATGGAGGAAAAGCAAGTAGAGGAATGGGCACTAAAGTTACTCAATTGTTGTTAAATTTACTAATTTGATTTAGAATTTAAAGCGAGCTGATTTTCGAAAGAATAAGCCAAGTTCGATTATCGTGATAAGTGTAATAAACATACTAGTTAGATATTGACAATGATGTTTTACCAATAAAATCCAATAATGGAAATTTATTCGTTGTTTTTTTTTAAAAAAAAGTCAAGTGGGTCTCACTATTTATAAAACATTGCTTTGTGCTCTCTTTGACAAAAAAATAAATAAAATTTAACCGAAATTCCTTAGCTTATTATATTCATCCAAAAGTATAATTTTATTGGACTTCTATGTGTTTGTGGAAGAATGTCAGAGTTTTTGTAAGGGAAAGTGAGTCATGGCAGGTTGCACTCAAAGGCCACTAAAATATGTTACTGTCAACAAACATCATGATTTCACTATGGAAGGTATAAATCAAATACCACATGCAAAACTATCTTTTTAAACATGAATGTTAAGAGCATCACAAATATTTATATATATGAACATAAATGTAAAAAGTTGTTCAGCTGTTTGAATCAGTTTCTGTAGCGTTTAAGTTTCTTTAAAAAGTATCAAGTTTCCTGATACCATATTTTGTGCATCTCTTTCGTCTAGCTATAGCGCATTTTAAGTGCGATTTGCTTTGTTCATGGACCAACCCGTTTCGATTAGGGAATTGAAAGCATGTATGATTGAGGAATTTGCCATAAAAGTTATCAGAAACAAATGAGACAATTGATACAAAAGGAATAAAGAAAGAAAAAGGACCACTTCACGTTTTGTAGCTTTCCAAATTCGATTAATTCCAAATTGTAGCTTGTCTTGGTTTACATGTCTACTACTCTTTTGTTTTGATGCTTCTAATTCTTTTCTCACCCCAATAATATGTGTCTCGACCATCCCCGAATCAAAATCACAAGTTCATCTCACTCCTATGCAATATTACCAGCTGCTAGTCACATTCAACCCATTTTATTTCTACCGTTAGGAAAGTTGTAGTAAATTAAAATCCACGGACCAATCAGGTGTAAATTCGGTAAGACTTTAATTCATGACCTTACTTTTATTAGTTAAAATATTTGAGATAAAAATAAATAATATGCTTTATATCAACAATTCTATTTGTTAGGATATCAATCCAACCGTACATCAAAATGTTAAACAAATATTATTTAATATAAATAATACTCTATCTTCCTAAATATAAGATGTTTAGAAGAGTTTTTTGTTTAATATGTAAGATGTTTTCATATTTCTAGGTAATTTTAAATTTCTCAAAATTGTGTAATCAATCAAATTTAATAGTTATATTTTTAATTGATTAAATAGTTTTTAGTTTATATATTAATAATACTTTTTAGATAAAAAATATTTTTCTTAATAAGTGTGATTTACCTAAAACATCTTATATTTAAAAATAGAGGGAGTATATCTTTTATTCACATGAAGGAATGAGTCCTAAAAAATCTATAAACGGTTGGATTTAATTTCAAAATGAATAATATAATACTAATGTAAGAAAGTTAAATATTGGTTTAGAAGCTTAATAAACGGTATAAAGATAAATTTTGAAAAACTTTGTAGACGCCTCCTAGCTCAGTGCTCAATGGTTTTAAAACTATACACCAGGTCAGGTCTGAGGTTTGATTTCTAAAGAAAATGTCATTTATTGTAGATTATAAGATGCAAAACTTACCTAAAGTTTTATAATGTTCCACGTTGAACCGTTCTTATGGTCATTTGTTGGAAAATCGTCAGTTGATCCGAGTGTTAGAGTTAATTGTTAAATGTTCTCTGTGAAACTGTGAAGTTATTCTCAATATCACATATGTCATCAATAATTTATCATTATTTATGATAGAAATAAAGATTATATGATGACATATCTAGTGTTAAGAAAAAATGTAAATTTGAAAATATATACTTCGAGAAAGGGGTGTGCCATGGGAATAAAGTCATTAAGGAGATATTGTGATTAAGGGTATATATTGGTGTCTTATGATCAAAATCTTTTTAATAATGTTTTGAAAGTTAAGAAAACTTATGTAGGTGAGCACAACAAAATGGATATCAGATTTTTTCTGGAAGTTAAAAGCCTAAAATTTTTGTGTTCTTTAGTTTAGTTTGAGAGGAAGATTATTGGAATATCAATATAAGTTTTTAATTGAAAGTTTAGATAAATAAGATTATCTCTGATTAGAAAATGTCTTTTGAAAAAGAGTTTAACAGCAAATACGTGCGAGCTTTGTTTTCTAGGTCCAGAACAACATCATATATTACTGCCGATAGTGGCATTCTCTTTTCAATGCTGGGCTTGACAAAACCATGTTCAACCCAAGTCCATTGATGTTAATGTTCAAGTTCTCCATAGGGTTCAATCCTTCAATAATCGGCTTCACTCGAGCTAGCTTCTCTCTCCGAACCACTGCGTGTATTGCTCTCTGAGTGTCTTTCCTTTCGACATCATCACCATCTCTTTAGATGATCGTACACTAATACCCCTTATATTTTAATTTTATAATTCGATTTTAAATTTGCTATTAATCACTTCTTAAATTAAAAACAACTAATATATATATATATATATATATATATATATAATCTTGGATATATTCCACGTCCATGAAAAAATATAAACTAATTTCCAAATGGATAGTACAACCTACGGATAGACTCTCATTCCGGGTATTTAAATAAACTAGAGTGTTCCCCGGGCTACGCCCGGGTTAATTGTTGATAACATCATTATAATACTGACCTTATGGATTGAAAAGACAATTATATGTCTATCAAATATAAACTTGTTTAATGTTAAGTTGGAAACTAATTTAGATTATGCCTATGTCGTATTTGTTTGTCATCTGAAACATAGAGTGGTGTAAGATCTAACTAACTTTATAGTTTGGGTAGATCGTATTACATAACCAAAAATGAGTTTAAGATTTAGATACATGAACCTTTGACTAATTATCCACATATAATCTTCTTGTCATCACTTGTGAAGAAATAAAGCGTAAAAATGTTGGAAAATAAGTCTGCGATAATTCTCAAATTCTATATACCTTTTGAATTTCAATCATAAACTATATGTTGTGTTCCTCCTTTAAAAAAGCCCAGAAACATCTTCTTTTTAAATTTATATAAGTGAAGCAATGTTACAATTATAATTTTTTGGTAACGACAAAGTATTGTCAAATATATATGTATGATTTCATTAAAATATGAGTTAAATCAGGTCATGTCTCATATTTCTTTTATATATTTTAAAAATCAATTGTCTTGTATATTTTATGATAGAGATTGCAATATTATGATTAGGATTTGTTAAAAGGTCAAAGTTATCTCTAAATGTCTTTAGCAAAAAAAAAAAGTTATCTCTAAATGTTACTAAACATACAAATGTAGACATGCATGTTGTATTAGATCTCGTAAATTGTCAAAAGTTTTGATATGATAAACCAAAATTAAGTTGAATATAATATATAAAATAGAGTAGTTTATTTCTTAATCCACTTGTATCAAATCTCCCATATGCTCATTTTAAAATAAAACTGGAAACTAATTTTTTCTTCTAGTTAGGTTAAAAATACTAAATTAAAATAATAATGAAAAATTTATTTGTATGGTTTTTACATGTTATTTTTGTTCCTCAAAATTATTTGATGCATTGATTATATATTTAGCTAGAGCTTGCTCTTTTTTTTACGCGCATATTGCATATTTAGATGCATATTTTTTTTGTTTACACGTTTTATACTATTTTCTGCCGTTTTAAAAAAACTATTGTCTTGTATTTATGTGAATATTTTTTTTTTTTTTAAAAATTTTTAGAATAATATTTAACTAAGGCAATTTTTGTTTTGATCTGGAAGACACATACACTGTTACTAATGAGTTTGCGAAGTTTACTATATTTTGAAAGCTTAGCAGATACAAAGGTCACCAAACTTATTGCTAATATTAATTGTTATGGAAATTAGTGTCCCACAGTATAAACATAATCCAACCCCTTCGATCATTTGATCTTCTAACGGTAGTTTAAAAAAAAAACAATTGGGAACTAAGAAATCTGTGATTGAAAAACATAGATACTATTAAAAGCGGAGTCAGCTATAGTGAAGCAACGCCAAGATTAACGATAGGGAGGAGACATTTTTCTTCCGTTGAGATCTTTTGAAGACTGCTTCCAAACTTGTCACTGAAGGATCTCCAAAACAATTTCATCTTCTACTTTAATCTTTCTTTCTCTCCTTACCAACCTTATTCTCCTTTCTCTCTAGGACCATATGTTTCTGTCTCTTATTCGTTCTTTATCTCATCTTTGTTTTCTGATGATTGCCTTCTCAGGGAAGGGTTATGAACAGAGAAGACACCAACAGCTTTACCTCTCGCCTCCTTTCACATCCCTTGAGAAGAGACTCCTGGAGATATTGGAAATTTGGTCATTTTGAGATTCCTAAGCTATATGAGAAGGAACCAGAGTGATAGAGAAACTGAATGAATCAAGCATCTTTCTTGTGGAAAAAAAAACGTTGAAATTTTTGTTGCTTTCTCCCATCGCTCCAACCGATAGTAAAGTCTTTCTTTACTCCCTCGACATAAATATAGCAGCTATCATCTGCAGTCATCCGCTATGCTGAAAACATATATGTTTTGAGCTATGGACAGAGGACTCTGCATAATCGTTTTCCAAAGACATGTAAAAAGACATCAAAAGATCTTTGAAATAAACTTAGAGCACATCGGTTTCCTGAGATGAAGTTATCGATGTATCTTACGCAACGTTGCACCAACCGAACCATAGTCCCGCAAATCACACATACGATCCTCCTCTCTCCTGAAATTTGAAAGGATCTTCTAAATCATTTACATCACATGTGAAGAACAAAACATAGATAATGAAAGTGCCACATGTACAGTACCACATGGCCTCATTTACTAAATATGATTGAACAAAATTGAAAAAGCAATTAAAACACAGAAGCATTAATCAGTTAAATAATCGCAAAGAACATGAGCAAATTCATCACACCGCAAATCTGAATATAACCTCTTAATCTTGTAAAAAAAAGTCAGATCTCTTCATGTTCATCTCTTTCTAATGAGCTGTAGCTCTTCTCTGTTGACTTCAATATCAGCACCCACCCCGACTTCATACCAATTAGTTTTCCAGAAAAATCTGGAACCTCACATTCGTCGCCAGATCCATCATGGGAACCTTCGATCCACTAAGCAAAATCGGTTTTGAAAAACACAGTTGGAGCGGTTGATTATCTTTCTTATGTACATATTGGTTCGCCAGGATTTGTTGGGCTGGATTGTGGAATAGGCCGACATTGTAAGATGGGGTTGGAATATCTATATAGTGAGTGGGGGAAATTTGAGGAGTCTGTTTTCATTTGATTGTTCTTTAGTTAAAGAAATGAATACTTGATGTAGTAAGTGGTGAGAGATAGAGTAATAAAAATTGTAACGGAGATGTTACGTTTGCTTGGTATGGTGAAAGAGCTGAAGAATTTTTTTGGTGGCAAAAATTATGTGGAGATGACTGAGATTTGGGTTTAAATTTTTAGGCCTATATTTGGGCTCCGTAAAAACACATGTAACAAAAAATTAAGTGGACTGCGAAAAACAAAGCTCTTTGTTTAATTTCGTTTTAGGAAGAAAGAAATGAATCTTGATAAGGTGACTATTTTCTATTGGTCTGAATTAATCTACTTACATTGATAGCTTAGATTTAGAGAGTTATGCCCTTTTAATATTAGTAGAGTTTTAGGAAGAAAGAAATGAATCTTGATGAGATGGTTATTTCCTATTGGCCTGAATTAATCTACCTATGTGGATAGCTTAGATTTAGAGAGTTATGCTCTTTTAATATTAGTAGATTGTAAAAAAGGTCCTTATCCACATGACCACAAAATGAAATGTAGTGGGGTACTTTCAAATCCACATTGCTTAACAATCTCAAAGTTCACATACCATTAAACCACCACGGTTAACAACTAATATTTTAACAAACAAAAAAAACAATTAATAGAAAAATACCTTCCAAATGATGGGTTTAATAGTTTATCCTCTTGTTAATGAATTATCCCATTAAAAACAATCAAAATGATGATTCATCAACTTTACAAGAAATGCAATAATGCATAATTTCAAATGACGTTGAGTTCGTTCTATTTGTTACAATTATAATAGTTTGTCTTCGTAAGCGTAACTATTAATTCTTATATTACAGAAAAAATCTCAATATCATCTGAGTATTAACTGACTAATAGCATATGTTTAATTCGCCGTGGTGTCACACCTTTTGCTAAATTATACTTTTAACAATACATATACAACTAAATATGTTGATAAAATCATGCACGGAAATTTATCTTCATTTTGAGAATTTTTATTTTATTTTTCGCAACAAATAAAAGTATGTGAGTAATGTGTAAATTAATAACATGAATTATTTTAGTTCACTATAATAATAAATACGGGAAACTTATAAAGGCAATAAGAAACTGAAAAAGATAAAGTTTTGAATTGTTAAAAAATAGTAAAATGATATATAGATAGGTAATTCTCTCTAATAGCCGTTTTGTAAGTTTTAATTACAAAATAACACTAAAATGATCAAAATAGTTTTTTATTTATTTTTAAAATTTAAATTTAAATTTTTATTTTTTGAAATTTGAAACTCTAATCCCAAACTCAATCCTTTAACTCTAAAACTCTAAGTTTAGATTACTTAATCCTAGGGATATAAGTGTTTATTTATTTCTTTAATAAAATATTTTGATTATTTTTGTAGATTATTTTTGTGATAAAAGCTCTTTTAAGACTATTCTGAGATATTTCTATATGGATGAGTGGCATAATTTATATAAAAAATTGACGTAAAAAATTGTTCAAGTAATGATTTTTGCTTACAGGCGAAATATTAATCAATTTATAAAACTTGAAATAAAATAATATAAGATCAAAACCGCGCAGATATTTATGTCGCATCTAGTAATAATAGTAACCCAATAATAGAAGTTCATATCTTCATCTGTGTGAATGCGCTGGATTTAAGACGTTGACTGAAAGATTTAGAAGTCTTTTAGTATATTGGTTGCCATTTATGGAGTTTGGAATTCAAGTTCATTTGCGATCATGAATCTAACAACCAACCATAACTTCCCTTACTGTAATAAACTTTTCATCAGCTTCTCTTCTGATAAAATATTCCCTTGTTGCTATTAAACTACAGATGCTCATTACTCGCATTCTGTCCTTCTGCTATAAAAAGAGGACTGAGTGTAACATCAAATTCATCACCTGTTTTAACATAAAGAGAGTTATAATATAAGCAGTTGAGTAAAATGGCTTCCAAAGCTTTGTTTCTGTTTGGTTTCCTTGCACTTCTTCTCGTCGTCTCAGAAGTGGCCGCAGCATCTTGTAAAGTAAAGATAATATGAATATTATTGTGTTGTTTCTCAATAACTTACAAGAGAGTTGTATATATATATAAGACTTAGACCTATCTCAACTAGGAATAGAACTTATCTAAATCTTATGATATATATCTAAATTAGCTAATCCTTATCACAATAGGATTATATAATTATATTCGGTTTGGGCTTCATAGACTTCATGGGCTTCACTTCACAATCGGACTTTAATGGTCCATAACTTCTGGTCCGCAAGATACATATCTTGCTTCCCAATATATCTCTAATACTCCCCCGCACGACAAACGTGGGATGCAACACACAAATCTGCAATCATAAAGCAGACCACGTATGTCGTGGACACTATGTGGAAGAAACAAATCAGTAGATTTTTCGGGATATAAACTTCGACTTTAAATAAGGAAGGATGAAAACTTCAACTTTTCTTTGGTCTTGACAATGGGAATACATCCCGTAGGCGCAACTGCAGCTCCAAAAACAATCGTTCTTCTCTTGGACAGTCCATAACTCGGACTAAATAATTTGATCTAAAAACTTAACGTTCCACTGGAACTCCCCCGTAATGGCTAAACTATAACCACAATATTCCAAACTATGGAATAAACAAAATATCCTAAGAAATTCTAAACTATAGAAAATCTTAAATAAAAATAACCCATGTGAAACCCAATTTTTTTTATTTTTTTTTTTGACCTAAAGACTTTTTTTTTTTTTTTTTTAAACATCTCTTGATAAACCATCGACCAAATTAATATAAAACCCAAAACAAGAAAATAAAGGTTTGACTTTATAAAAAATCTTCCAATTAGTTCTTAGACATCAACCCATGATATTCTAACTTTAACTAAAGACGTGAACTCAAAACCAAATTAATAAAGCTATTGACTTTAGAAAACCAAGCTAAATAAAGACGTAACACCTAAAATAATAAAACTCGTATCCCTAACTTAGATTAAAAACCAAAATCCCAACGAGTCAAACCCATGTAGTAACATCGTCTTTATCATCTGTATCACCACCATCTTCTTCAACATCGACAACACCAACGACGATGAACATTATCAAATCTTAACTATTAAAGTAAAAGCTTAATTTTGATCCCTAAGAATCGAATGCTCTGATACCATGTAAAGTAAAGATAATATGAATATTATTGTGTTGTTTTAATGACTTACAAGAGAGTTGTATATATATATAAGACTTAGACCTATCTCAACTAGGAATAGAACTTATCTAAATCTTATGATATATATCTAAATTAGCTAATCCTTATCACAATAGGATTATATAATTATATTCGGTTTGGGCTTCATAGACTTCATGGGCTTCACTTCACAATCGGACTTTAATGGTCCATAACTTCTGGTCCGCAAGATACATATCTTGCTTCCCAATATATCTCTAATACATCTGAAAGCCAGTTGAGTACGTATATAATGCATATATCAGTTTACTTCTTATACTATATTTTCATGTTCAAAATGTTTGTGAGGCTAATTGCACCCTAAGTAACGTTACGCTTTAATAAATTTCATCCATCCTATACTCTTTAGACGGGCGATATATTTTTCGAATACGGGAGGGGAATGCACATTTACGCATGCTAAACAATATATGTTTTTTTAATTAATATAGTTTTGACAGGCACTGTGAAGTCGGAGAGTGAGCAAACCGTGCGACCTGATCATTATGATGGTGGGCACGGCGGCCATGGAGGCTACAACGGAGGAGGACACGGGGGATACAACGGAGGCCGTGGAGGAAGAGGTGGTTATTGCCGCCACGGTTGCTGCTACAGAAATTACCGTGGGTGCGCAAGGTGCTGTTCTTATGCCGGAGAAGCTGTTCAGACACAACCCGGTCACTAAGACTATATAATGTATTCATACCCATGCATTTGGTTGCATCTACATATACACTATACGTGTGTGAGTAGTAAACCGTGGTGCGTGTGTAATGAAGTAAGAAGAGAAAAACTATGGTAATAAAAGTTTGATAATGTAATATCTTTGTGTTTGAGTTGTAACCTTTGCTGTTTGCATAATAAAAGTCGTTTCTAGTTTATGATATTTTGTTCTTACCGCGATAGAATCTATTAGTGTTTTAATCCCACATCGGTAATCTTAGAATCATTCAAGTAATATATAATACACATGAGCCAATTCACCTATTGCCTTAAGGTTTTGGGTTGAAACCTTGTGTTTCTTATGGTATCAGAGTGTGTTTTGATCGTTTGGGTACGGATACTATCCATTCGGATATCGGTTTTTATGGATTTTGAAAAACAGTCCCATTCGGGTATTACAAAAAACCGGGTCGGGTTCGAGTCGGATCCTCCCTGGTCCGGATGGGTTCGGTTCTCATGTATAAGAACCAAAAAATAACCAAATAACCAAAGTATCTAAAACGGGTTCGGGTATTTGTATCCAAAGTAACCATAGTCACCCGGTTCGGTTCTAATTTTGTATCCATATTACCCAAATTTACCCAAAAATAACCAAAATACCCATTATACATAGTTTTGTTTGGGTATTTTTAATCTAAACTATCATATTTTATCTGAAAATACTTAAAAGTACCAAAAATAACTATTATATTTAACTTCAAATTTTAATTTAAAATTTTAAAATAATTATAAGTATAATTACAATTAATATTTTTATATATATATTTACATTTCGGATATCTTCGGATACTCATTCGGTTCTCGGTTCGGATCGGGTTTGGTACCGGTTCTTTGGATATAGCAATTTAGGACCTATTCGGATATTTCCCAAGGTCCAATCGGGTTCGGGACCCTGATTTTCGGGTCGGTTTCGGATCGGTTCTTCGGGACCGGATTTTTTGCCCAGGCCTAGTTTTGAGTTGAAAGCTTGTGTTTGTCAGAATCATATCATGCTAAGGCCTTTTGTTTTCTTAAAAGAAAATATATCGAAGGTTTGAATACACATACATTTACAAAGTTCACTGGAAGTATTTATAACACGAATGCATATACCAAATCAAAAGGTGCATGTACGGCTTCTAAGGAATAAAATTTTATCCTAATCAACCGACTTTATCGAGAAAGATTATATTTTTAGGCGAAGAGGTTGATACCAAAATCATCAGGCGCTGATAAACACATTGAACTATCCATGTGGCTGAGAGCCCTCACAGCCCAAGCACTTGTTTGATACTATTTTTCAAATTTACCATTAATAAATTAATTATTATTTACATAAATACCTTAAATTTATGATAAAAAGATACTAATCTAATTTTTCTAAATATTTATAAAACATTTATAAACCTACCTCCATTCCTTTAATACCAAACTCTTAAAAATAATCACTAAAATCTAAACCCAAATGTTAATATATTTTTAATTGAGTGTATTTTTAAAAAGTGATACTTAATTTGTAGGAAAATTACCAAAACTACTGTATTCCTAATACCACTTTTCATGTTTACGTTAACCACATTTACCATCACTTTCAAAGAGGTAAATATACACTTATAATCTTAGGGTTAACTAATCTAGACATAGGGTTTAGAGTTGATGTGTAAGTTTTGAAACGTGAGATTTATGATTTTAATAAGGAGAAATTTCAAATGTATCCCAAATTTGATATCACTTTTCAAATTTATCATTAATGAATAAATATTTTCATAAATACCTTAAATTTGTGATAAAATACACTAAACTAATTTTCTAACTATTTATAAAACATTTATAGACTCAACTTCACCTTTTTAATATCAAACTATAAACACTAATCAATAAAGCATAAAACCGAATATTAATATATTTTTTATTTAAAATATTTTTGAAAAATGATACTTAACTTGTGGTATTTTTAACAATATCTCAATGATAATATATATATATATATATATATATATATCCATTTTTAAATATAAATTTAAAGTAAACACAATTATATATTTTATCTAAATTTTGACGTCTAATAAATTAAAATAAAAATAAGTAAATAAAAATATAAAATTTTACCAAAATTTTATTTTTGAATAGAATTTTATTTTAAATATAATATCTGCGCACAACAGCCAGTGTTTTGTATTGTCCACATCCTCGTACTCCTCTGATGTAATTGATAATCCAAAACAAAAAGAAGAGAAAAATTAGAGAAGCTCAGGAAACCGGTTATCTGACGTGCGAAGCTGGTCCACGTACGTACCGGCCGGTTAAAGTTGATTTGATCACGTTGAGTGAAGAAGACAGGTAGATTCATCTGCAATTCCGCGGAACCAAACCTAACAGCAATTATTCACTTCTGATCAATCGGAGAGCTTTCCGATCCCACTTAACATGGCTTCAAACGGCGCATCTCCGGTCTCTCTCTCGTTCTTTGTCTGATTCCTTTTTTTTTTTTTTTTTTTTTCTAATTTACACTCTAAATTGACCCAATTTCTATGTTGAAACCAGCAGAGAGTTGTTGATGCTGCGGAGAACAGCTTGGATAAGATCAAGCGGCAACTAGCATCTAGCTCCGGTCGGAACTTGCTACAGGGACCACTTTTCAAGCGGTCTGAAACTGTAAGTTCGGTTTTGAGTGGAATGATCAGTCGCCACTTGCTTTGGTGATTGGGTTTCTAATTAGCTGAAATAAAGTTCTCTACTTCCTCACTATTTAGCATTCTTGTGGTTTCTTTTGATGACTTTCTTGATTATTAGAGTCTCGACAAGTCTTGTATTGTGTTATCTAAAAGCTCACACTTGTACCATTCTGGTTATGTATGACTTAGCTGAGAAAATGGAACGAACGGTGGGTGATACTTGATCCAACCACAGGGAAAATGGAGTACAAGTGAGTGATCATATCAACTTCTTAGTAGCTGCATTCTTGTGGGGATGAGTATTATATTTTCATTTCTCTCGTCTACTTCCATGATTCAGGACAAGACGAAACGAACCAACTATCAAGGGAACTATTCTGTTTGACGAAAATAGCACAATCACTATCTCTCCTGTCAACTTCCAGTATGGACATGCTACATTCTTTTCTTTTGTTTCTTTTTATATAAATCATCAGCCTTGTTAGGTTTGTATTTGTATTTTTAAATCTGTTTCTTTTCTTTTTTGTTTCAGGGGGCTTCCTAAATATAATGGTTGCTGTATCTGTATCCTTGTTTCTAGTATCTTTTGACTAAAAGGGTATAATTAGTGTAGAGTTTGAGTTTTAAAGTTTTTCTTCAACATGAATTTAGATGTTAGTACACCACAGAAGAAAGATTACTTTCTGTGTGCAGAGACTCCCGGTGCAGCCAGAGCTTGGGTTACAACCTTACAGTAAGTCATCTTTGTCTTTGCTTACCAATCTCTTAGTGATGCCACGAAGCTTATTTCATCTTAAGCCTTGGTTGGCCCTTGGAATATTCAGTGCGACACAACTAGTTCTAAAGGCACACAAAGAGGCTGTTGATTCTCTAAGCGGAAATGGTTCTTCAACACTTGGTACTGTTGCAACCGTTGTTGCCGCTGTCAACTCAACAGCACTGGAATGTTCCAAAGAAATCCAAGCAGCAATGCAGGTCTCTCTGAGGAATGCATTGAATATATCTGCAATGAAACCGATCAATGGACCACTAGATGATTTGACGATAATGAAGGTCGGATAATTTTTACATCTCGACTTTAGGATATGTTCACTGCAGATAGCTTATAGACATCCATTGGCTATTGAGATCATGCAATGACTTGTTGAGTGATGGAAGACTTAGGGAGACATTTTGTCAGAAACTCTACGTGTCATTAAAGGATTAGCATTAAGCATATC
>MU108687.1:0-23841 GCA_012274485.2 Sinapis alba | reverse complement strand
CCAGCAAGTCATTTTGCTGGCTAGCTGAGATTTTACGTGTTGTGATCTTTGACAAATTTCCACATGAGCCCTCAAAGTGTATCAAAGACAAGCAAATCCCTTGAGGGTCTCCATGGGGTTCATGTGGTCTCTCATTCCCCTTTCGCATTCGAGGGTATCAGCCAAGTATCTACCTTTCAATCCTCACATGCAGGAACTGAAACAAAACAGAGTCTTTTCATTGAGTAAGTTGCGAGGCTACAAATATCTCAGCTTTCTCCTCTGTCAATAAGGAAAATGTCTGTTCAATCTGAGGTTAGATGTTTGATTTCTCTTTTTCTTTTAATCTTCTGCAGACGTGTCTGGCAACAAAGACCTCCATGCCTAAGACCTATCCATTGCTGCATTCACGGTATTCTAATTGTTAATATCTTCTTCTTTCCTTTTCCTTTTGCATTTATCTTTTTGATATTCAATCTATGTGTGTTAACCACATTGACAGGTGATCAGAGTCTCTTAGAAACAGCTGCTAATGTGATCACATCGCTCCCTTTCATTTTCCTCGGTTTGCAGACCCCAAGGTAAATCAATCAATCATTCTTTCCTATTTCAGATCAAAGAATCCATAGTTTTTCTAACCAAAATTGTGATATATAGGAAAAACCTGAACATGAAGGTGTATGCAAACTCCTTAATTGGAGTTGGAGTCGCTTCTAGTTTGTATCATTCTTCAAGAGGGAAGCTGAGGAAGTACCTAAGATGGGCTGATTACACAATGATAGCCACAGCCACAGTAGTAAGTCTTTTGCATTGAACATACAACGATGGTGCAGTTTTACAAAACTGTAACTATTATATTGTGCAGTGTCTGTCAAGGGCTCTTAGGGAAGAGAATCCAAAGTTCTTGATGGCTGCATCAGCTTTGGCTCTACCGTTCCAGCCTCTTGTGGTTTCAGCTGTTCACACGGGAATGATGGAGGTAGCATTTGCGAAAAGAGCCTTAAAGGATCCTGATTTGAGAACGGCTCATAACGTACACAAGATGTCTACATTGTTGGGCGGAGCTTTGTTCATAGCTGACGATCTTTTCCCTGAAACACCATTCATTCACGCCGGTTGGCATCTCGCTGCAGCCATTGGCGTTGGGACTTGCAATAAGCTTCTTCAGTAGTTCCACAACACCAAATATATATCTGTGTAGTTGTGGAACTACTGCCATATTCTTGTTTCAGAGAAACCACGGTTTCACTGAGCTCATTAATCAGCCGACATAACTAGTTACCTTTGTAGTCATCTTATCTTCTATGTATGATGATGTATGGAACCAAAACAAGTCGCTTGTAATCTTTAGAGAACCAGTACTTTTGCGTCTCTGTCTTAGATCTCTCAACGAGCATAAACAATAGTACATGTGAGTCAATAAGAGTTAGATCCATAAAAAAGATTAAGTTTGATACCAAATGGGAACGTTCCATCTTACAGATGCTAAGCATAGAAGTAGAATGAAGAGTATTCAATACTGCTGAAATCAGTTCTGAATCTAGAGCTAATAGTCTAGGAAGTGCGAAAAAATGTTCACCTGTAAACTTGTCACTTGTATGCCAATTAGCTTAAACAGGATGAAATAAGTTATCTGATTGAACCGGGGGAAAATAGTAAACCGGATCAAGGTCGGTTAAATAAAACAAAAACAGTTAATGGGTCCCAGTGTAACTCCACTTTGATTGCAAAAGCCGAAAGGCATGGATGTATTGGAAGAGTGGCCACCAATAAATATAGACATTTGGGGAATCTGGGGTCATGCATGCCATTGCCAACTATAACTTGTTAATTATCGCACAATGCGTGGAGTATATATCTACCAATTAAAAAATTATATAAAATTCTAAAGCTAAGAAAATTATGAAATCTTTATAATCAATAAAAATCAATATATGTGTTTAGTTATAGTAAGATTAGTGTATATATTGCATTTTTAGAAAAAGGAAAAATATGTGACAACTTTTTCCTAACCGAAATATTGAATTTTAAAATGATTTTTGATGCTTGAATATGTAAGATATTTATATTATTAGATAAATTTTAATTTTATCTAAATAATTATATTTTATACTTTATAATTTTACAATACTTTAAAATAAAAGTAACATTTTGATATATGTGTTTAACTTAAAACAATTAATATTTTGGAACAGAGCAAGTATCTTTTAATTTTGTAAATATAAATTATGTTGATGATAAATGAAAAATATGTTTTTTATTGCCTTAATGAATATGATACTGTAATTGGCTAACTATAGTCTTTAGCTTATTTCCCCAAAGTTAGCTAGACCTAATCTATTTTGTATAAATACTTTGAGACACATGAACAAACTCAGGCGTCCAATCAGTGACACTTATGTAATATCTTTATTAAATAATCAACTGTGTTCAACTATGTTACTCCCTCCATTTCAAAATGTTACATATTCTATATTTTTCACGCGTTTTAATAAAACATATTAAATTTGTATAAATTTTTATGATTATCTTTTTCTCATAACTTTAGGCCAATAAAAATTTGATAAATGCAATTAAGTTTTTTAAAATTTGTAATTAATTAATAAAATATGTATTGAAAATGTAAAAAATAAATCTTTTTAAAACAATTTTTTTTCCAGAACATGGATCTTTTAGAAACGGAGGGAGTACATTATTTAGCTTAATAGTATATTTATTTAAACTATAGTTTTCGGAACTTTCAAGAAGAGTTGTATTTATGTTTTTGATGGTACATGATTAAGTTTCAGATATTAAACATCATAGTACTACTTTTATAATTAATAGTTTAATACGGTAATAAATTTATACGGTTTTAACATTTATAACAACATCTATTTAAGCTTAGACCATCCGTTACTGTCCAACCCAAGGCCATAATGAATTCAACAACTCGGAATTAAAATTGGTAAAACACGTAATAATTGATCATTCGAATATGATTTGACTTAACAACCCTAGTCAAACCCATTTCTTCCGCCAATTACACGTAAACACACCTCTTTATTTATTTCTATTCCTTGGAAAAAAAAAATCTCATCTTACACTGCCATTCATATTTTTTTTTCATTAATTTTTGGTTCATTGACCAGTTTGAGACTTTGATCTTTTTGTCGTATTTTGAGACTTTCTTTGAAATTTTGATAATTCTATGAGGCTTAATTCCTTATTCCATATTCCACGCTTATAACAAAATCTTTCTCCTTTGGCTTTTTCTCTTTTGTTCTTTCACATGTGTATATACACATACACATACACACACTCACATTTCTATTATCATATAATACTTCAACTTTACCTTTTTCTCTTCCAAAAACTATTTTCTCTTCATCAAATTATATTTTGATCATTCCAGCTTTTCCTCATCCTCCTCTATGGCCGTCTCACCTAATTCAAGCTCCTTACAATTAACAATATCAATTCCAAGCTTCTCTCCATCTCCTTCACTCCCTTCATCTGGTAAGATCCAACAGTTAATCTTAAAATCATTTTTTATATATGTACGTATGATGTAGAGTTTTAAAAGTTATGTCTATGAAAAAGATCTAAATTATATGTTTTGGTAGGTGATCACATGGTGAAAGATTTTGACATAAATCAAACTCCAAAGACGGAAATAGATCGTGAGTGGGTCATGATCGGTGCAACACCGCATGTCAACGACGAGGACGGCAACTCTGGTGGCCGACGGCGCAAAAAGCTCCGTCTAACCAAAGAGCAATCGCATATTCTTGAAGAGAGTTTCATACAAAACCATACCTTAACCCATGTAAGTACAATTTTCTGGTTCTGGTTCCGTATATGTTTTGTTTACGTTGAAAAAAAAAAGAAAAAAAAAGAGTTAAAAGACCATGATTAACCTGGAATTCTTATGGTAGAGTTCTTAGCGGAAGTTAAGAAATTATTTTTTAACTTCCGCTAAGAACTCTAACTTAAGAACCATGGATTAATTATGTTTTAATATATTCATGATCAAGTCGGCTGATTATGTTTTGGTTGGATGATGATGAAAACCACAGAAACAAAAACAAGAATTATCCACTTTTCTGAAGCTTAGTCAAAGGCAAGTTGAGGTTTGGTTTCAAAATCGAAGAGCAAGGTACGTATACATATATTGCATCCTTTGTTATACATATAAATTGAAGAATATATAACTTATATATCTTATATGAAGCATGTTATGTGTAGGGTTTTCGGAATTAGATTTTTAGTGATTGGGGATATATGTTAATTAATGAGAGTGCGTTGACAGAATATTTATATAAAGAGATCATGTGCGATCGTTACTTAGATTCTCAACATCATTCACCATATATACAATAATAGTCTTAGAAAAATCTAGTAAAGTGGAAATGACCCCTTTTTATCCAAGTGTTTCACGTTGATTCCCACATCAATATATATCACGCATTTTATGCGACACATGAAAAGCCCGTACTCTTATTTATGTGACTACGTGTCTATATATAAATGTCCCGTGATTAAAAATCAATATATAGAATCTAATAAATGCATCAACAAGAAAAAATTGATAGGGAACATAAGGGACAAAGTTAGAACAATGAATGATGTGTTTTATTTTATTTTCAGCCATCTTTGGCCAGTCTACAATTATGATGTTTGTTTCATATAGTATACATATTTCTTTAATGAAACATTAACTTACACATTGAACACATACATTTTTTACCAATGTTTTCTCTTTATGTCTATACTTTTAGTGTCCATATATTCATGATATATGCATAATACATCACATGAATGTGTGTATATATGTATATACGAACATTTGTGCATCAGTGCATGCATATATAGTATATATAGAGATACATGTTGCGTGGCTGTTTGTTCATTGAGTCCATAACCGGGCATGAATGTGAATTTGTATGGTTGCCTCCCTCAAAATGTTTCCATTTCAGTTTCACAAAAACTTTTGTGTTCTACCGCTATTTTTAGTTTCATAAAAACATAACCAAAAGGTTTTAACGTTTTAAAATATTTTTTTCTTGCCCAAATAAATATATAAAAATATCATTGTAGTAAAAACGTTTTAGTAGTTTTGAGTCTTGGTCTAACTAAAATTTTAGTAGTATGTGTGCATGGAAAAGTATCAAATATGAAAGAACTTGTGAAACAACAAAAATAGGAATCATTTTCTAGAATAATGTGATTTATGACGAGATGATGCATTCCGTGTCAATTAGGCAATATAATCACTTACTTCTTATATAGTATTTACATGTGAACACATAGTTCCCAAACGTAAATAAACATATAGTTATAGCAAAGGTCGGTTGAATGGTCTCACAAAAGTACAAATTTTTCAAACACCAACCTCGTTAAGGGTGCATTAAAATATTTGGGCCTATGGATAGATATGGTTGTTATAGGATAATACCTAAGAAACTATAAATGACGTAATCAACTTTATTAAAGTATGATCAATTGATCATACAAATTTTTATATTATAGGAGTAAGCTCAAGCATACGGAGATGGAATGTGAGTACCTAAAGAGATGGTTTGGGTCACTGAAGGAGCAAAATCGACGGCTACAAATAGAAGTTGAAGAACTACGAGCTCTAAAGCCAGTATCGGCCTCGGTTGTAACCATGTGTCCACGGTGTGAACGTGTGACTCATGGAGCAGATAATGCCGTGGAGGAGGGAACAGGTCCGAGAAGCCAGTCACGGATGACAATTTCCTCTTCCTCTACCCTGTGTTGACTGGCTCGGTCAAAAGTCAAAGATTGAAACGCCTGTTTAGGTGTAAAAAAGTAAAGATTTGATGATGATTAGGAGGATCTTGTTTATAATTCTCTAATTATTTATTACACCAGTGAGCAAAGAAGAAGTTTATTTAATATTAGTTTCATAGCTTTTCATGTTTTTTTCTGTATCAAACCTTTTGTGGTAACTTGTTATTTCAAAGATATAAATAAAATTATAATATTTTCTTTGTTTTTAATTGTAGGTAATTTTAATATAAAAAAATTGTTTCACAATATAAATAATTTACATATTTCAATGCATTTTTCATTTGTTAAATATTATATGACCAATAAAATAATTGTTGGGTGTTTTTTCTATGTCAATATGACGAAAGTATAACACTGAATGTGAAATTAGATATATTTGTCGTTTCTATAAAAAGAAAAAAAAAAGAAAAATCAAACTAATAGATATATTGGCAAGTGGCCAAAAAGAATAATAATACATCATTGATTGTAGACAGATTGTTAAAACATCAATATAAACGTCATCGTTATTTGACTTCCACAAGTCTCAAATAAGTCTGCTACTTATTCTTTGATGTAAATAGGTAATCCGATTTTTGAATCTGTATACCGGTGGAGTCATTCACCTAATTCACCTGATGTTTCATTCCAAATAATTTTTATTTCTTTACTTCATGTGGCATTGGTCAATTTTCAATATCCTTTATAAAATAAATGTTTTTGATTTTCAACATTTTGACACTAACCGTTTGTGCAAAGTTTATCTCAACCCGAATCTTACACTTAACTAATTGACGGATTAAATCATATTCCCTCTGTTTCAATTTAATTGTCGTTGTAGAATTTTTTTTTGTTTCAAAATAATTATTGTTTTAGAGTTTTAATGTAAAATTTATTAATAAAATTCTTTATTTTATTTTTTTATTGGTTGAAATATGGTTAGCTGTGTAGGTAAATGTGTTTTTATTTTAAAAATATACAAAATTATATATTTTCTTAATATGTGTGCATAAACTTAGAACGACAAATAAAATAAAAAAGGAGGGAGTATCAAGTTTCACGATTTCTTTTAATATAAATATATTTCATTAATTCATCTCAATTTAGCATAAGCAGTGATTACATGGATGATTCAGATAAAATACGTACTACTGTGTATCCTTGGTAGAATTTCTAATACCTGCAATCATATTTTCGATATGAAAGCATGTATTACGTGATGCATGATATATGCCTCTAACCTAGATGACAAGTCCACTTAGGGCCGTCACTTGTCTGTCATACATGAGTTGGACGACCTTTTTACATTACATTTTTAGTCAATTAACTAAATCAGTAGCAGTAAACAAAAAAAAAATGTTTTTTCTTCTTGGAAAATCTGAAGATAATTTTTTTTTTCAAAAAAAAAATCTGAAGATATATTAAAAAAAAACTGAAGATAGTTTCAAATTTGGTTACCAAGAAATTATAATAATAAACTGTACTGTTTAAAAATTCTTTTAAAGGATTTATTTACGTAGCTGGGATCTGAAATCGGGTTATCTTTGGAGCAACATCGTCGAACAACCGATTTGGGTTTTCGTTGGCAATAAATAATTTAATTTTTTTAACAAGAAGCCCAATGGGCTATCTTTGGCAAACATGAAATGAAGTCTTCACAATATATTTCTTTATAAATAAGAATATCACTGTCACTGTAAATTAGGTACAATGATACTATAGTTTCTGGTTGCAAAATTTCAATAAACAAACCTGTTTACGGTAGACACTACGAAGTGTTATTGCCTATTAGCTATTCTGTCATTTATTTTCCTGTTGAGATTGGAGGCATGATCCATGTGTGTTTAAAGAAGTGATTAACATCTTTAGCAGGTCGCTCAGGAAAAAAAGCTATAGTGTTCAATAGCCTATGTCTCCTGGCCTATGATATTGTAAACCGTTTCCAATCTTATTTTCACTAAAATTATTTGATATAGTGTTATATGTACTATATTTTAGAATGCCATGTCCCCAATTCAAACTATATAACTGCATTTTTTTCGAGTTTTACAAAATTCAACTAGTGTGGCAATTTCTAAATAAGAAATCATGTTACATGTGTAATACCCGAAAGTTTATTTCTGAGACAACTCAGAGTGCCAGAGGAATGTGTGTTCGAATTACTGAATTAGGAAGATTGCCCATGTGCTTTTTACGTGCGTTGATTATGGACAATGGACTTATGGACATGACGCGTGCATGTCAAATGTCCCACCACTTCTCTACCATGTTTTCTGACAATGTCCAAGTGTACTCGTCTCTTAGTCAGAGATTTAATATTATCGTTGATGCATTTTCTGGCGAAGAACAAAAAAATAATTGTTAATGAGAAAATAGTTAGATGTGTAAATGTATTACGGATTTCATTGACATAAATGATCGTATAATCAAATGTCTAAAATAGCATGATAAAGCATGGTGTTGTTATACCTAGTAATAAAACCTATAAGAGTATGAAGTGTTTGTTATCTACGAATATAAATATATCACTGTTTTAAACCGGGGTTGTCATAAAATCATAAACAATAATATACAGTTTCCTAATATATATCTCATTAATCTATATAATTAAAAGTAATAGCATTGATGTACATACTTTTAAAAAACTAAAAAGACCTAAAAATATCTCATATTTTAATAGTATATTAGAATTTGATATATGCATTCGTACAAATATTTATTTTAATAAATAAGTGGAATTCTTCACATCACTAGAATGTAATAGTTGTACAAACATGCATTCATATGAGTGTTTTCTATTTGTAATATGTAATATTTATGATAGATCGATGATATGTTATATAACATATTCTTCAATTATAATAGATCGATGATATATTATACCAATTAAAATGATATACTGTATAACATATTCTTCAATTGCTAATTTTAATTACACTAACCATTTTTGATGTATTCATTTATAAATTAAAACATTAGTATATTTATATCAAACAAAATTTACTTTTATGTTAATTAAATAGATAGATATATTATCCTAAGTTTTTATAAGTCAAATAATTTTTTTATTATATTTATTTTTGAGAAAAAAATAAATTATTGTAAATCTTATAATTCAAATATATATATATAATATGTGTGTGAATAATAGTTATTATCAAATTATTTAATATATATATATATATATATATTTAAAATAACTTTATATGTTTGAATAAAATATTTAGAAATTATAAATTTATTTGAAATGAAATAATAATATACATGAATATTTAATGTTTAAATTTTTATGTCATTTTAAATAAATTTGTTTAGTTTTATTGTAAAAATTAATTAGAAAATATTCCAATTAAAGATGATAAATTTGGTTCGAGAATAAAGATAAAATTTGTTAGAGAATAATGTAACAAAATAAATATTTTATAGTTAATTAATTAGTAAATATTAAGTCATGAATATATTTCAGAATTGTAATTATTACGATGAATGAAATGTTATTTTCGAAAAGTATTTCAGTTTTAAAAATATAGTTATGTTATAGTAAATAATATTTTGTATAATTACTTTTTATTATCTTACAGTAAATATTATTTTTATTTTTGTATGGAGCTTCAAAAACTTGAGGACGGCCTGGAAATTACAAAGTCTCAATCGTGTAACCCAGAGTAAAAAAAAGATCAATCAATCTTGCACGCTATGACATGTGGAGTTGATGTTCACAACTCACCCATCTGTCATTCTCTTTGTGCCATTTGTTAGTGAACTTTTAGTCTTTGTCCCAGATTATTCATCAATAACTGACGATCAATTCTTTTTACTGTTCGATCCTTTGAGTGTTAATTTAAAAAGTACATGACAATTTCACCCTCTTTATTTCAGTGTTCAAATCACCAGTAGCCTTTGATCAAAAAAAGTCACCGGTAGCCATCACTGATCACTTTCAGAATTGCCTAAATCGCTTCAACATACCACTTCTTTTTAAGAACTGGAACCAATACTGAAGGATTAGAAGACTTTACGGAATTAAGACCATAATTAATCCTAAAAACTTTAATTGAGGTTCTTAATTTTTTATTTTTTAAAATAAATTAACCAATCGCGGGTCGTCACGTGTTATTGAGACTTGCGAACAGTACAAGAACTGAATTTTTACAGAAGAGTTGAAAGTGATGGGTTTTTTTAAAAAAGTGGACTCCACCTCTTAAGAACTCCTAAGAAGTGGGGTTAATCATGCTCTTAGAGAACAAAACTACAGAAGTGATTGCATCAGTAATTTTGTACGAGTGATTTAATCGTGTGTATAATTATGTTTATGTTACAAAACACGAAACACGACTTTGCAACTGAAGTAGTCTAGTTAAGCAGTTGAACAGCAGTAGCATTGAGCTCGGTTAGAATTGTATATTATTGCATATTGCTTGAATGTACAACATTAAGGCTGTCAAAGTCCATCATTAAAAGAAAGTCCATCATTTAGTCAATGGTCCAAGCATATATCATCATCATTTTTTTTTTTTTAATATGATCGTTAATGCTCCAACAACACCATTCTTTTTTCTCTTCCTAATGTGTGGTTGGTCGTGTGTCCTTCTTTCAATCCTGCAACAGTTGATAAGTACATATCTCAAACATATTTGGAAGCATCAGTCATATATTAATCTAAATCTCGTTATCGTTCCTAAAATTCCGTATATCAACGACGAAAACTAAGTTCAAGTTTGACTTGGAATCTAATTATTTGATGCACGAACACAATTTTAATAAGTATAATATAAAAGAGAGAAGATCTCAATATTAAAACTAACACACTTTAGTTTTTTCTTTTCTTTTTTGAGAAAGGGCATTCAGACATACAGACTTTAGACTCTTTTTCTATCAAACTTACTTCTCTGTATATTAAGTTTACTACGTTGGATACAAAAGATGTAACATCTTTATGACAAAAAATAGTTTTTTAAAAATAAAAAAAAAAGAAAAAAGATAATAGAACAAACATGAACTTTTTTTCTTAATCTGATGGTGAATTGGTGTTTTCTGATATAATAATTAATGGAAAATTAGGATAAAAATACGCGGGTGTGGTCGGATGATACAGTGAGTTCAGATATGTGGTAAGCGCCCCAGTTTAAAAATATATTTCTCATTTTCGTAGTCATACGACGTAGTACTTAGGGCATGATTAACCCAAGAACCCCATGAGGGGTTCTTGGAAAGTGTTAAAAAACAAAAAAAAAAAGAAAAATGAAAAAACGAACCAATCACGGGTTGCCACGTGTCAGTGGGGCCCGTGAACAGTGTAAGAAACCTTTAAGAACCGGTTCTTAATTAACAACTTTTAGAACCGGTTCTTACACTATTCATGGGACCCATCGCTTAAGAACCCCTCTTAAGAAACCCCTTTAATCATGGTCTTATCTCTCACGTAAAATAATGGGGCTTCCTTATCTCTCAAGTAAAACAAAGGATTAGTCGGACTTAAAAGCCTGAATACCCCGGTTATCAAGAAAAGAACAATTAGGGTGAAGTATATGTAAAATGGTATTATGAAGTTTGTTACAAAATGTACTATGAGGTGCTTTGTAAGCAAGTAATGGTATGGGATCCATGCTCTTTGGGAACTGACTGTAGATAGGTAGTTGTGATACATGTCTTTTAGGCTACTGAAATAGGTGATAGACGCCCCTTTTACCGGATAGACTTTGGGACCTGCCGTTTTAAGATATTCTGAAAAACTTAATGTTTACTTTTGGTGACCTTTCCTGGTGCAGTTCTACTGAAAAAGCATGTACAAGTACAAGTCATTCATCGATTGAGCTGATTTCTAAGTAACTAAAAATCTATTTTACTTTGTTCCAAAATGTATGGTGCTTTAAACATATACATGAATTTTAAGAAAGTTATTTTATCTTACAATGTCATTAAAATATAAAATAAAATTATTCAACCAGCATTAAAATATAAACTAAAATTATTCAACCAGTTACAAAATAGTCTGTAAAATATTATTGGCTATACAATTTTTAATAAAGTTAAAAATTACCTAAAAATGAAAATACATATTGAAACATTAATATTCTTTAAAACATCATGCGTTACGAAAAGGTGGGAGTAGTATATAAATATATAACCAAAAATCTGAAACTCCTTGCAATAATACATATAGATATATATATACATATATATATAGTGTATACTATTACTACGTCGTTTTCGTTATTATTTATTTGGTACCTTTTCTCGTGTATATCTTTTGTGCTAGCTTGAAAGATTGAATATATTTCTAGTTTTTTTAGTAAAAAAAACTAGAAATATAAAAGAAAATGTTTACGCTGACATATGAAATGCTTCCAAAACTTCCCTAAATCTTATGCCCGTATTTAGGATCATTCAGTTGGGTTAATTGAAGCTAATTATTTAATATATGTATAGGTTGATTCCATTTGAAAAAGTAGTAGAATAATTAACGACGAATGTGTGTAATTTGGTTTTGCAAGGACGGCATATTTTGTTTATCACAAATTGCAATTAATCATTCGTGTTTGGACTTATTCGAGGAAGTTGTGTCCAGTCATGATTTATGCAACCAGAAAGATACAAACACACTAAGTCACAAGAAGGTCACGACATTCTTTGTCTCAGCCATTTATTCATATGGGGCTTTAGTTGTGTTTACCCGTGTTCTCAAAAAAAAAATGGTTTAGTTGTCTACCTAAAAGGTAGTTTTATGTAAGAATATAAAATAAAAATAAGACATTTTAGTTATATAACAAGGGGAAACAGATTACATATTAACTAAAACAAAACGCTAATCTTTCTATCATATAAAATTCATATTTGAGATTATCTGAAATAATAGTTGAGAAGCGATATGTATAAGACCATCTTTATCCTTAAAAACTCTAAATGGGGTTTTTATTATTATATTTTTATTCTTTTTTTGTTTTTAAAAAAAAAAGCAATTGTGGGCTGACACGTGTCAGTAAGGTTCGCGAACAGTGCAAGAGACGATTCTTATTTAAGAGTTTTTGGAATCTTCTCTTGCACTGTTTACGGGCCCCACATGTCGGTATGACATGCGAACAGTGCAAGATATCCACTTAAAAGACTTGGATAATGATGCTCTAATGAAGCGGGATTAGGCTGTAGGATGAGACTATAGGCTGAAGATTATGTTTCTCTAAGGAGTAATTGAGTGTTGCCTACTTCAGTGGACAAATGAGTAAACCTAACAACAACATATGGAAACACTCGACGCCATTAGCCAAATTCCATTTGAGCCATCTAATTCTTTGGTGGATCTTCTTTGTTTCCAGCCCATCTTGTC
This sequence comes from Sinapis alba, assembly GCA_012274485.2. Classification (NCBI taxonomy): domain Eukaryota; kingdom Viridiplantae; phylum Streptophyta; class Magnoliopsida; order Brassicales; family Brassicaceae; genus Sinapis; species Sinapis alba. The sequence continues at coordinate 10,763 of MU108687.1, read as the reverse complement.
TCCATAATTCTTTAATGATCGATTTATTTTTTTTTACTTTTTTTGTTGAACACCAAAAGTTATTGGAATTTTCGAATTTTGTTTTGATATCCAGCTATTATTTTTTTATTATTGGCTAGGGTTTATTCGCTATTCTTCGTATTACGAAAATGGATTCGTTCGAGATTGTGAAAAGAAAAGCAAAATTAAAATATACAAAAGCAAAGAGGAGGGGACAAAAGAAAAAAGGTATGTCTGTAATGCCCATCTCCATAAGTTGAATGCCACATGCAGACCTTCTTTTAAAGGTCTAACTTAGATGCTATCTGTACAAGTAAAACTGTTGCATACTTCAGTTTTACAATAAATTACATTAGACCATGGTTAAAGGAAGTTCTTAGAAGAATTTTTAGGGATATGGATTTCATGATTAATGTAAGAACTTATTTCAAAAATTGTTAATTAAGAACCGGTTCATATAGGTTTTTTGCATTGTTCGCGGCCTCCATCGACACGTGGCGGTCTGCGATTGGTTCGATTTTAATTTATTTATTTTTTTAAGTCAAACAAAAAAAATTAAGAAACCCGGGTTTCTAGTTGTGGTGAAAAAAAAAATCTTCTTTAATCACGTTATTTTATCACCTAACACGTTGTTCTATATGTGCAAATGAAAAGACATGTAATCAAGTTTTAATAATTACTTAGCCATATAGCAACAACTATCAGCGAATAAGAATAATATTTTCACTAAACAATATACAATGAAACAAGTTACCCTTAGTCATTTACATAAATGAAACACTAAAGTCACTTAAGCATATTTACCCAATACACTTGTATAATTGTTCTCAGACGAGAGCAACTATATAAAAATGAATTACAAGAAAATAAGAATTTAAAACAAAATAAAAAATGAGTAAAAAGGAACTTTGGGTTGTGAAGTATTTGCTGTATAAAGAGGTGTAAAGTGGCCATCCCTCCTTTAAATTATATCCTCAAAGCCAAAGTTGCTCACTCCTTCACACTGCTACAAGTCTTCTTCTTCTTCAATCTCCCTTCACCGTTGCTTAACGATCTTCAATCTCTTTCACGATGATCTCGTGGCACGACCTCTATACGGTCCTCACGGCCGTGATACCTCTCTACGTCGCTATGATCCTCGCCTACGGCTCCGTACGTTGGTGGAAAATCTTCTCTCCCGACCAATGCTCCGGAATAAACCGTTTTGTCGCCATCTTCGCGGTCCCTCTCCTCTCTTTTCACTTCATCTCCACCAACAACCCTTACGCCATGAACCTCCGTTTCATCGCAGCAGACACACTCCAAAAAATCCTCATGCTGGCCCTCTTAGTCCTCTGGGCTAATTTCACCCGCTCCGGTAGCCTCGAGTGGAGCATCACAATCTTCTCCCTCTCCACTCTCCCCAACACACTCGTCATGGGTATCCCTCTCTTGATCGCCATGTACGGCGAATACGCCGGTTCACTCATGGTCCAAGTCGTCGTCCTCCAGTGCATCATCTGGTACACGCTTCTCCTTTTCCTCTTCGAGTTTCGCGGCGCCAAGATGCTCATCATGGAGCAGTTCCCTGAGACGGCTGCTTCCATCGTCTCCTTCAAAGTTGAATCCGATGTCGTTTCTCTTGACGGCCATGATTTTCTTGAGACGGATGCAGAGATAGGAAACGACGGGAAGCTTCACGTCACCGTGAGGAAATCTAATGCTTCCCGTCGTTCTTTCTGTGGACCGAACATGACTCCACGACCGTCTAACCTCACCGGAGCTGAGATTTACAGCTTAAGCACCACTCCTAGAGGCTCAAATTTCAACAATTCAGACTTTTACTCGATGATGGGTTTCCCCGGTGGCCGTCTCTCCAACTTCGGCCCGGCGGATATGTACTCCGTGCAGTCTTCTAGAGGTCCCACTCCTAGACCTTCGAACTTCGAGGAGAATAGCGCTATCGCTTCCTCCCCGAAGTTCGGGTATTATCCAGGAGGAGGAGCCGGGTCTTACCCGGCTCCGAATCCTGAATTCTCTTCAACAACAACCACCACAGCTAATAAAGCCGTCAGTAAAAATCCAAAAGATGTAAACACGAATCTTCAAACCGGTGGCAAGGCGAACAATCATGACGCTAGCGCCAAGGAGCTACACATGTTCGTGTGGAGCTCAAACGGATCACCCGTTTCGGACCGGGCGGGTCTTAACGTTTTAGATGGAGCTCCTGGTTCAGGATCAAACAACGAACAAGGTGGAAGATCCGATCAAGGTGCTAAAGAGATCCGCATGTTAGCCCCTGACCAATCTCAGACCGGAGAGAGCAAAGGTTAGACAAAAAAAAAAAGTTCAGTTATGTCCAAAACTCCACATTTCACTTCAAAGCTTTTTAACTTCGGTTTTCTCTTGTGTTTTTGTAGCTTTAGCTCGTCCGGCGAGTGGAGACTTCGGAGGTGAACGGTTTAGTTTCGCTGGAAGAGAAGAAGAAGGAGAGAGAGTAAAAGATGCCGAGAACGGACTGAACAAACATGCTCCTAGTTCCTCGGCGGAGCTACAGTCGAAAACAGGACTTGGAGCCGCCGGAGGAGGCGAAGCAAGTCACGTGAAACATATGCCGCCGGCGAGTGTGATGACGAGGCTGATACTGATCATGGTGTGGAGGAAGCTAATCAGAAACCCTAACACTTACTCTAGCCTCATTGGACTCATTTGGGCTCTTGTTGCTTTCCGGTTAGTAACTTATAATTATATTCTTGAGTTTGAACCGACCGGTTATCGGAGAAGTTTATTCCGGTTTTGTATATGAAGGTGGCACGTGGCAATGCCCAAAATCATTCAACAATCTATCTCCATTCTATCTGATGCTGGTCTTGGAATGGCAATGTTCAGTTTGGGTAATTCATCTTCCTACTATGTTTTTTTTTTCCATTTAAAAAACTATTTAAAAGGTTGAAATTACTTAATTTTGCATTTTTTTTTGTTGACATATTTACACGTTTACACGATAAAAGAATTAAATTATGTTAGTCCACAAAAATTTATTATGATGTTATGTCATTTTGAAGAAATATTAGAAGTGGAAACTAAAATTAAATTAAAAAGTTTGGGGGGGATGGACCATCCGACATGTGGGGCAATGGAGTGAGCGTCTTATTAGATAAATTGTAATGGTGGACGACATGGTCTCGTGTCGTTAATCGTCGTCATGGTCCCCATTTTTATGGGAGTTGATTGGATTTATAGAGATATATTAAATTTATTTATCGACTAATTTTGAAATTGTAATTGTTTGTGAAAAATCGTGAAGGGTTGTTCATGGCGTTGCAACCCAAATTAATCGCTTGTGGGAACTCGGTGGCAACATTTGCGATGGCTGTTAGGTTCCTCACTGGTCCAGCAGTGATGGCGGTTGCCTCTATAGCCATTGGATTGCATGGTGATTTACTGCGTGTCGCCATTGTTCAGGTAAAAACCACACCTTACATTTTACTAACTTGATTTATTAATGTATAACTATTATTTGTTATTAAATGTTTTGGGTTGTTGCAAATAAAATAAAATAGTTCATGTTTTTGTATGACTTTTTAGGCCGCACTGCCTCAAGGGATTGTACCCTTTGTGTTTGCCAAGGAGTACAATGTCCATCCTGCTATTCTAAGTACAGGGTAGGTCATCCAATTTTATGGTTAATATTCAAAAAATAATACTCCATCCGTTTTAAAATGATTTATGTTTTAGAAAAAAAAATTCAAAAAATCTAAATTTTATATTTTCAGTGTATATAACAATGGCAAACTGTAAATTTCAAAAGCATTAATTGTGTTCACTGGATTTTAATTGATTAAATATCATAAAAAATAGCTAAACACAGAAAATAATGTTTTTATTATCAAAATTTTACATGTTTTTTTAATAAATGTGAAAATTCTAGAATATATATTCTTTTGAAATGGAGAGTAATGTTATTATATAAAAAAATTAACATTGTTAAACCGATTGATTTGCAGGGTNATGCTTATAGCGCTTCCAATCACGCTGGTTTACTACATTCTACTCGGGTTGTAAGCTTTGGATTATGTGAACCCTTTAATGGATCAAATGTAGAGGGAGAAGGAAGACAAGAGAGTGTTTCAACTTGTGTGTGTGGAACAAACTAAAGCGTAGAGTATATAAGTAAAACTAGGGAGTAGCATGATTTAAGGATGATGATGATGCCCACATTACAAGCCAAGAAACCCTTTCTTCTCCGTATTTTACATCTTAGAATATTGGGAGATGATAAGAGTGAGACGATTTGACGCAGATAATGAGGAGCAAAACATGGGGCAACGAGACAAAACAAAGATTAAATAAAAGATTGGAGGAAGAAGACAACTTGTTATTTTTGTAACTTTTATTTGTTTTACACAAGTCCATTTCTGTTATATGTGTTATTTGTTTAGATTTCGGGTAAGGATTATTTGATTGCTGTGTAGTTTTTTAGTGAAGAAAAGTGTGGTTTTGAATCTTCACTGGTTCAGGTTTCAGATAAGCAAAATAACGGTTTTGATGCAATATTAATCGTGCTAAATTGCTAAGACTTTAGTAAATAATGAGAGTGGTAGTGGAAGAAATGAGTTAGGCGCTTTAGCACTGAAAGCATTTCGTGTTATCATTAGTTTAAGCTGATGAGCGATATAATTATAATCCATGTACTGTGTAGGGATGATGAAAAATTATTAAACAAGGTAAAGTAAAGGCAGAAAGATAACTAAAGCTTCTATTAAAAAAAGTTTAACAAAAGCTGCCTTTTCTTTTCTTTATTTGTTTTCTTTTGAGTTTTTTTTATTTGTTAAATAAAGTGGAGTATGTTTTCTTTTCCTTTTGTCAACAAAGTAGAAAATGCATATAAAGTTATAAACATAAATTGACTGAAAATGACCGGTTATAGCTCATACTCCGGCCATTTCTTAGTTTAAGAGGGAGTTCGGCCCTTTTTTTCTCCATTCGTGAGTGAGTCGATTTTAAGAACCATTTTTTATTTTTTATAGTTAAAATTAAGAGATGATTTTTATATTATATTAAGAACTTCATTTTAAAAATCCGCAATAATCATACCTTAATATTTAAAAGTTAGACATTCGTTTGATATATATATAAAGTACTTAAAATAGTCTTTAGAAATTATAACGGATGAAATCCAATTTACAAATCTACTGACGTTTGCACTTTTGGATTATAAATTAATACACCATCTAAAACTAAAAATTACTATGCCATCACTGATTATAAATAATCCAATTAGAAAATCTAATAACTTCCAATAGTTTAAAATGGTATAACACATTTATTAGGTCCAAGTATAAGTAAAACTGTATGTGATTTGAAATTAGTATTAGAGTATTAAGATTTCCCTTCCAATAAAGTTTTTGCATGTATTTATTAGAAAATATAAAAAATTCGAACTTGCATGTCGTTTTTACAACCTAATATAGCGTTTCGAGAGCAGTGATTCATACACACTCTATCACCTAATCCAGACGTGAAAACGATGGCAGTAATCACTATTCAGGGATTAATAAGTGATTAATCAAGTAATTAGTGGAAAAAACGTTGATTGGGCTCCGAGTATAGTTGAATGCGTTGTCGCACTGGATGGGAACATAATGGGACGCAAATCGAAAGAAGTCTGTAAGCAGTTGATCCACCGTCACGGCTTATAAACTGGTCGGCTAATTTATAATTAAATTGATTATCAAGATTAGCAGTGTCTGCATTTAAAAAAAAAACTAATTGGACCAACATGCGTGCACAAAAGCTGTAATGGGCTCCGTGCACCTCCATTTCAACAAATTATAGTAATATAATATTAGAGGGTGATTTGTTGGACTGTAAAAACTAATTTTAGCTTTAATTCTTACTTGCAGTCTTTAAAATCATCAAATATGTTTAATATTGTTTTTTAAAAATATAGCCAAAAATATAGCTATAAAAAAATTATTTTTTTAAAAAAAACTTTGGCTATAAAAAATATATTATTGTAGCAATAAATTTTAAAGTTGTATTTTTTACCGTTGAATAAAAAAATCCACTAAATTCAAAGTAAATTTTCTATAGCTACATCCTAACCAATCACCTCCTAGCTAGATCTCTTTATTTTTAGACTATAGTATATCTTGTTATTATAGAAATTTTGCCACGGAACCAGAGACATTTATCGATATCTTCGTCATGTATTTTGGACTTTGGATGGAAGGGGTTTGTCTGGATGATAGTAGTACTCTCTTTGTCTCAAATTTTTATTCAGGTTCAAAGCTCAACACATTGAACTTAAAGCATATCCATTGGGGAATTATTAGGAAAAGATTCTTAGCAGAAGTTAAAAATCAGCTTTTAACTTTTTTTTTATTAAAGTTAAGAACTATTTTTTTAACTTCCGCTAAGAACTCTCTAATGGACAAGCTCTAAGAGTCCTTGTTTTATGATTTTGGTAGGTTCCAAGACCTAAGAGACCCTCTAAAACTAGGGATAATGGTGATTTTATTCTCTTACTTAAAAAGTATAGTCCTTGCGTTGTAAAAGCGTTAATAATGCGCTTAAAACAACAATTTTATTATTTTCGAGAAGGTGCTAATATGTATACTTATGCTCAATAATATTAGTGTACGTTTAGACAAAAAAAAAGTGAATTAATCCTTTATAAATTGTGTATGTTTCTTTCTTGTTTGCTTTCTCTTCTACTCGTGCGGGCTGTCTCTATGCTATTATTAACTATGCCCACTCCTCTCATGTGCTCACAAATTCCCCTCATTGGCACCTTCTGTTACGTTTATCTCCTTTGGATTTTTCCCATTGGTTTCAGTGATTTGATCAAATCAGGCCATGTCAAGGGTCTTGGCATAAACCAGACCCGTCCGGTCTACAACACAATGGGCAAAGTGTAAGGTAGGGACGTGAAACACAAATGCACGATCCGTTCGTTGAAGATGATTAATGAAACTCGAGTGAAAATGGACGTGCAATAGATAATAGAGGCTTTGGATTATATAATTGAATGCAATGAAATTGAATTGAAGTAACAAGAGAATGGACCCTATTGAAGAAGGAAAAGAACAACTGTGACTTAGTTGTCCCCAGTTATGTTGAAGGCAATGGATCGAGTCACATTATACCTGTCTAAGAAGAAGAAAGAAAATATGTGGATCACAATTTGCGAACGTAGAGCCAAAGAGTCTCTCTGTCCCTACACTTGAAACTAATCATCCCAACCCCCCTTACCATAAATGTGCAATTTCTCTTTTGAGCATATTATTTATTGTTAGAATATGATATACATATATATTGATGGGCCGGAAGGGATAAGAATTGGTACTTAACTGGAACAAACATATACTCATGGTCTCCGTTTCAAATTACTTGTCGTTGTAGGGTAAAATTTTTGTTTTAAAATAAGTGTCGTTTTCGGTTTTCAATGCAAAATTTATTGACAATATTATTTATTCAATTTTTCTATTGGTTAAAATATGGTTAGATGTATTAGTAATAGTGTTTTTATTTTGAAAACATGTAAAATTAAATGTTTTCTTAATTTGTGTGCATAAACTCAGAACGACAACTAATATGAAATAGAGGGAGTATAAGAAAACTCAAAATCATAAAAAATTGAAAACTCTAAAATCAGCTGATTGTCATGGTAAATCATTATATTAGTTAAATATATTTGAAAGGTTATCCAACGTAAATGGTAGAGAGATAAATATATTAGGGTTAATCTTACAACAGCATATTTCATTTTGTTCAACCAAATCTTCATATAGATTCTGAGTAACTATCAGTTTCTACTTTGGACAAGTGTTTTTACGCGAACAAGATACACAAGAAATGAAAAGAAGTTTATGATTGGGAAAGCTATGAGAGGATATGGTGGTGTCCTCGTGTGCGTGGCTGCATTCTCGTGGCATACCATCACATTACTAATAATTGAATTCCACAATATATAATTTATTAAAAAGGCAAAAAAGAGAAAAGGAAACGTGAACAGATTGAGAGAGAGAAGGACAAGTGAAGGTGGGTGTCGGCCGAACCACGGACACCGGTCGGAGTCTCAAGACAAAGGAAGCTTTGCGTCTGGGACCATTCACAATCCCTCAATACGCACATGCCAACTCCAACTCCAACTCCAACTCAAGTGTTCTTTTTTAATTTTCGTTAACCACAAAGAAATAGATTAAAATCATATAATGGAGTTTAGTGTAAGTGTGTATATAGTCAAGTGTTTAATATAATTGATTTGATTATATATGTCACTAAAGTATATTTATTTTTTCATCACTTCTTCAGAAAAAAACTTACATAATATAGGGTTGAGTTGGAGTAATGGAACGATGAATGACCTATCAAAAAGTGGTTGGAGTAATGGAACGATGAGTGACCTATCAAAAAGTGATTTGTGATGTCGTATGAATGAGATTAAATTACGAGAAGAAATCATGTGATGATTGTATGATATGTAAACAAATCGTATGGAGTGGAACTCACAAATTTAGTAAACATGCGTGAAAAACCCATTAACACGGTAAAAACAGTATATTTAGCTTAAGCGTTTTTTCTATATTCCTTTTTCTTTTGATAATGAATCTAGTTACCTTAAGTTTCTTCTCGATTTGGTGATATAATTTTTTTAAATTGTTTTATATTGAGTGAATCTGGATACACTTTCGAAAAGTAGATTTTCTTGATGGTTACTGTGTGGTTAGTTGTTGTCAAAAGAAAAAGTGAGTGTTTGTGGTATTCATAAACAGAATTATTAAGGAAAAAGAAAGAACTGTAAAGTTTAAAAGGAAGGAAAAAAACAAAGAAATGTAAAGGCAAATACAAGTGTATCCCGGCATTAGTTTGGTTTGGTGTACTTCTTGTTGTGTTTCATGTTCTTTAGCTGATTTTCTCTACATTATTATATGGTTCGGTTCCCTCTACACTTATTTTTCATTATACGTACTGATCTATTTTTTGATAAATTTTCTAGTGTAATGTGAATTCTTAAGTGGGTTGACTTTACCATCGTGAAAATAAACGAATTGCTTACTATGGACGACGTCATGTTGGAGGAGAAGCTACCAGATGAAAATGGTCGCACGGAACAAAATTCAAACTACCAAATGAACCTAAGATAGAAGACCTTGTCATTTGCTTAACCATATAAGAGTAATGCTTTCGTAGTTCTTACCCGTATACAAATAAAAGAAGTTCATTCGCTACTAAACTCGGTTCTTGTTGGTACGTGCCCAAAGTACAAATGCACATGCATGGTCCATAATGTTTTGGTAATAAAACTCTTTTTTCCCTGTCAAACTCTTATTTATGACCCAATATTTATTATTAACAATACCCAGAGATTTATATCAAATTAAAATTAGGGCCTTTTATCGATATTACACATGACCCAATATATCTTTAGATTAGTCTTTTGATTACTTACCACCACGGCCAAAGCCCAGTGAAACTGTAAGCCCACTTTGGAAATGCATCGTATGCTCGAGACACGGTGTGGACCACACCTAGTTAGTATTTGAAAATTTCAACGTAAAAATCTTTACGAGCTCGAGGAAAATTCTTAACTGGATCCCCCAATTTTTAAATATAAAAACTTTGGCAAAAAAATATGTAGTGGAGTTTTATCACGTGGCGTAACCCTGCCACTTTTTAAGAAAAAAAACTAATCAAATCTGCCGTCAGTAGAAGAAAACCGCCGTTTACACTTTAAAACAAAGCATATGAACCGTTGATCGTGTGAACACAAACCCGAGATAAACGGGCGTGTGATAACGGCGAACGTGACCAAAACATCTAACGAGAAGAAGAAGACAAAAGAAACAAAAGCACATGACATGATTCTTTCACCCTTTCGTCTACCAATCTCGATCCCTCTTTCTCTTCACCTTCTTCTCTACTTCTTCAATGGTTTAACATTTTCATCTAACGAAAGATACAATGGCAGGAAGCGAGATTCAAGAACCCTTTAGCCTTAGTTTCCAGGTTAACTTCTTCTTCTTCTATCATGCTTGTTGTTACTTACTTTACTTGTATACCACCCAAACTGTTCTTGCCTTGTTTGGTCATGACTTCTATTAAAGTTCCACCTTGCTTAAATAAATGATTCTTGGGCTAGATATAAGTGTATGAGCAATCCTCCGCTCTTGAGCTAGTTTTTTGGTGTGAGTTAGGTTCATCACTAATATGGTATCAGAGCCTCCGGTTTAAGCTTAGCAGATGATTTCTCATATAAACAATTTCTTACCTATGTAACATGTAAAAATGACCCATGGTTTTTTTGAAATATTGGGCTTGGGCATTTTTCAATGGACTGTTTCCCACCTACATCTCGAGAGGGACTATTAAAATCCCACCTCGCTTAAGTAAGTGATTCTTAGACAAATATAAGTGTATGGGCAATCCTCCGCTTTTGAGCTAGCTTTTGGGTGTGAGTTAGGCCGATCACTAATAACTTCTACTGTTTTTAAGTTTAACAAGTTTAACGTTATGTCGTGGAAGTTGTGGTCTTAACTAGAAGGGTACGAAGATACCAGGAACATGAGTTCTTTAGGATTTTTTTTTTTAATTATTGGTTGATGAAACAGGGGAGTTCTATACACTCTGGATCGATATCGTTTGGGAGATTCGAGGAAGAAGGGTTATCATGGGAGAAGAGATCATTATTTTCACACAATAAGTATCTTGAAGAAGTTGACAAGTGCTCTAAACCTGGCTCTGTTACTGAGATGAAAGCTCATTTCGAAGCTCATTTC
>MU108686.1:0-23844 GCA_012274485.2 Sinapis alba | reverse complement strand
CTTTGTACTTTGTATACGGATGCGCTTTCTCTAAACCAACCTGTAATTGTTTCAGAATTTAGAAACACAAAGTTTGTATTAAGGTTTCTTGCTTAAGAAGAATACACCTTCTCCCTTTTTAAATAAAGTATTATCTTGCTTCTATTAGCTAATGATATTTCGAATACTATGTGATCATTATTTTTATAAGGAAAAACATTGGTCATTATAAAGGAATTATAGTCAAATTATTTAGATTAATGATGCTTTTATTCTACTCCTCTAGTTAATATTTTTCTTCATTTCATGATGACATCTAATATTTTTCTTTATTTAGTTAACATGATTCATTTTACCAAACAAATCGATCCCACACAGTAACACAGGTATGATGAATAGTAAAGAGCATACTGAATGTTGAAAATTGAAAGAAGAAGGAAAGAAACAAGAATTCCACGTTTCATATAATATAGTTCTATATAGCTTACTAATTATAATACTTTATTAAAAAAAATTAGATGTCTTTGAGACATAATTTCAAGAGATTATTGGCAGCAGAAACAAGAGAACCCGAAAAAAAAATCGGGTCGGTCATAAGCAGCAAAGCGGATCCCTAATTTATTAGATGTTACCTTGGCGAAGAAGTCTTTTCTGGAGTAAATGCTAGAACCGGCGTATTTAGATTCAGTGTTTATGTTGAAAGTATCATAACCAGCCTGAGCCATCTCGCCGTAATGTATAATATATTGCCGGAGATCTTGATCCAACGGCTGTAGCATCCCTTTCCAATGGTTTTGACCGCTCAAATCTCTCCATCTCTTTGCAATTTCTCTAGAAACTATTACTTTCTCCTCCTCCTCTTTCTTCTTCTTCTTCTTTGTAATTCTCGTGTAGCTGAAACACCTCGTCACTGTCATGTCTTCTTCGTCCATAATAATTCAGATGTTTAATGTTTATTTTTCTAGATTAGACTCAGAGAAACTATTTGGATCAGAGAACGAGCTAGAAGATATATAATGTTGGGAACTTTGGAGATAAAGTATGGTTTGATTGATATAAATAATGGTTAGCGTAGTTGAGGCGTGTAGCAGGGGAAGTGTCGTTCTCGAGACTATCTAATATAATGCATTTCTTTGATAGACCAAAAAAAGTTTCTTAATTTATCCAAGAAGAAATTCTTTGAAAAAGAAAAGAAGAAGTTCTTTTGGCGTTTAAGGAAAGCAATGGCTGACCAAACAAAAAAGAGGAAAGAATATAAAGAGGAATATTATTCGGAAAACAAACCAATAATGGATTGGTTTACTTTGGTGTCAAAATCACCCATTTGAAGAATATGCTTTATGTGGATGTTTTAAAATACAAATTTGAGGTGATTTGTATTAAAATAACATATCTGCTGTTATTTAAACATGGTTTAAAAATTTAGTGTTATTGAACTTGTGATTCCATCAAATATTTTGAAATCTATTAATATAAAAGATTTGAAAGATATTGAAGTTATAGTGTACATGGTTAAGCTACACAAAACCTAAATTTATGATTTTTGGTAAGAGTCTAGAGTGGTTAAACAAAAATCATACCAAATTTTTAATTTATTTTAAATTGATCTAAAACTCATTAAAAATCAAGTGATTTCAAATTTCAGACTGAATACACTGAGACTGAACTTGTACCGAACCTTACCAAACAATTGACTCATTTTTAATTTAGTTATTTCAATATGTTGAAATGTATAGGTATTTGGATAATGATTTTGGATCATATTACGTGAAAGCATCAGTGTGTGCACTGGTATCACTAATTGTCATTGCTTGTAAACGTGGAGCAAGCTATCTTAGCATATTAATGCTTTTAATAGGTTGATTGATTATCACCTTTATTTTAATAAGATCATATATTCGTTTTATAAAAGTAGAAAATCTTCAAAATTGGAAAGAAAGAAGGATTCAGTAAAAAAATCTCCAAATTGATATGAAACAAATTGAATACAAACAATTTAATCTTATTTCTAACTACACATAATAATATAGTCGATAAAGAGCCACGTATAGTTCCGAATTTGAGGGTCATGTCATATGTATGCTAACAACTAAAAACACACATATACATTACATGTTTTCAGATCACAAAAGGTACTTCGCTAGGTTTTTAACTGGTTGGGATAAGTCTTACATCCATGTTCAGCCCATTAGTGTTCCTTGATGTAATATTTCAGAAAAACGTTTTTTTAAAAAAAAATTGTCATAAAGAAAAGTTGGCTGGAATTTGAAATGAAAGTACCTATTTTGCAATATTCGTACATCTTTTTAAATAAAGTTTGCATTGGAAAATTTTATTATAATTTATACCATTGTTCCTTTTTGGTCTAAAAATAATTTTATTATAATTTATAACTATTGTCCTTGCATGATCAAACCATAAAATTTCAACAGGTAAACTAATTAAGAATGGGCTAGAATTACAAGTAAACGGGATATGACGAAGAGTAGAGAATTGCTTTGAAGCAAAATGAAAGAAGGAAACGTACGACTTGCTTTGAAGAGTTGGCTAACGCCAAGTCATGATGGCCTCACTAACCCATCTCTCAACTTGATTCTATGCCTTTTCCTAATGCTATTATTTTGAACTTTGGATTATCCCTTGAGAAATTTCCTTGGATAGACCCTTTTAGCTTGTTTGTCACAAAAATAGTTTTTGAGGAAGAAAATGACCAAAATGTTTTTTTAGAAGCTAAAAAAATCATTTATATGCATTTATACCCCTAGGGTTAACTAATTTGCACTTTAGGGTTTAGAGTTAAGGGGTGGGTTTGGGGTTAGGGTTTCAAATTTCAAAAAAAAAAATAAAAAAAAATCAAATTTTCAAAAAAAAAAGTCTATTTTGGTCATTTTATTTTTTTAGGGCTATTTTTGTGACAAAAACTTAAAAAGGGCTATTTAAGAGAATTGCCCTTATCCCTTCTTTGTTCCTTTTTTTCGTCATATATATCATCTCATATATTGGTTATTTATAAATGAAAAGATCAGTTGGTATATTATTAATCTGCAGAGTGTAGTTTTATTATTATTCAGGTCTTTGTTATAAACAATTCACACTTTGAATGGTAATACAGAAGAAACTTTATTGGTATATTTATGCAATTCCTGCCTTTATTCTTTTAAAAAGTTCTATAAAAAAATATAGTTATTGCACGGGGTCTTGTAATGGAGTGGTAAGGAGACAGACTTCAGACGTCAACACATTTTAAATTCGACCTAACTGCTCGTAAAATTAAATTAAATTATTTTAAACATCTATATGGATATAAACCTATGTTTTTGGTCTATTTGTATATCCATAAAAATGGTCTATATGTGGATTATACCATAGTGGCGGAGGAAAATAGAGAGGAAGGGGAAGGGGGAGGGGGGAGCTGCACCTGTGAAATACTGATTGTGTATTCTTATTGATTAATCAACATTTATATGATTTAAGTGGTAATTTTTTTAATATTGCCCCATGTAAATTTGAGTTCAAATATAATATTGCCTCTGGTAAATTTTTTGTTTGACTCAATCACTGACTACACCCCATTTGAGAACTAGTTTGGTTTCTATATAAGTCTTGAGATATCTATAAGTTAATAAGAAAACAGAATTATTGAATATTTACAGATATAATAATATTATGTTGAAACGAAACCATGAAGATATACCTTTTGAAATAGGCTTTGACACCAAGGCTCAAATTCACATATCTATTTGTTTGATGTTTCCTCCACATAGTTTTTTTTTTGCTTTTATCCCCTAGTTTTCTAGTCCTCTAGACATTATTTAATAAATGATTTGATTAGATGTCATTATCACAATCAAACTTTGTGATGATGACAAAGAAGCCAATCTTACATTACTGAGTAATTGCAGATTTGCAGTATGATGTTGGAAGTACTGAAACATTTTGGTGTGAAGATGGCCCTAAGTCGAATACATGGCTTTAAGCCTTTAAAACTCTGTCACATATAGAAGAAACTGGATCACTTTGAAAGTGCTAGCTGATAAACATTTTCCTGTATTAAACAAACAATTTGCACTCATGGATTTTTTTAAAATTTATTTATAGATCTGCTCTGAATTAATCAACATGTTCATTGATTGATTCATTGCTTGTATAGTTTTCGCATATTATAACAAAATATTCATAGACCGGCTAACATGAATAGTTGTCGTTGTAAGAGAAACCAGATCAAAATAGATTTGAGCTCAAATGAGCTTATTAAACTAGAAATCTAGGATTGAAAGATAGGTAGCCCATGAAGAGCTTTATTGAGCAATGAAACTAAAGAGAAAGGAAGAGATTTTTGGCTGTCACCAATAACAAATAGACTTGCGATTTATATCATAAAATGTAAAGGAGAGGGAGCTACTTAAGAGACAACTCTTTTGGTTACATTCACAATAACACAAGTAGCATATTTATACTAATCTACTTGTTTGGAAATCCTATTTACATGGGCCAATAGTGGACTTCTTTAAATCCTTCAATAGTCGTGTTATTGTTTTTTTTTGTAAACTTAGTTGTGTCATTATTTTTAATCTATTATCTGGTAAAATATATTTATGCAAATTATTATTATTCTCTATACTATTATTTAAGAAATGAATTTGATGAGTTGTCAAACTCTCCATAATTTATGTTTAATTATTAATTTTAATAAACTATTTTCGTGATTGAATTTATAATTTATTATTATCTTAAAAATAATTAATATTAATTTTATCATTATAAATAATATATAAATAATTTTAATAATTTATCTGATAATTACCATTATTTTGAGAATAATTAAAAAATTCTAACGATAATATCATCTTTAAATTTATATTATTTATTTTAGTAATATTAATATTATATATGTTTATATTATATTTGGTTTAGTAATATTATAACGGCTTTATGTTAATATATATATTATATAAGATATAATGATTCATCTATCTTTTAAAATAATCTTTTTAGGACAATCAAAATCACTCTTTGTGATAATTTTTGAAAAAAATGACAAATAATTCAAAAATATTTATAATATTATTTACAAAGTGATATTTTCTCTCTCATAATAAAAATTAAAACATTTAAATATTTATTACCTTTATAAATAATTATATTAGATTTGAAAATATATAATTACCTATAAATTAAAAACGAATTTCATTAATTATATAATCATCATTATCTAAAAAGATTATATATTATGTTATCCAAAACTTTCTTACATCATAATATTTTTAGAATAAATATAAATCCATGCATATATAGTTTTATGTATATATGAATATTTTTAATTTTATTTTACCTAATAAAAATATTTTATTAAAATAAAACTTTATAGTATATAAAAGTTTTAATATTTAATTATATGAATTATTTAATATTTATCGTATAGATTTGAGAAGCAAATTTATTGATTTGTCATGCTCTCCATAATTTTAGGTTAGTCATATTTTATGTTCAATTATTAATCTTAATAAATAATCTTAGTGATTTAGTTGATAATTTATCATAATCTTGAGAATAATTAAAAAATGCTAACGATAAAATCATAACTAAATTTATATTAAACTTATTTTAATACTACTGAAATATTATAAATATGTTTATATTATATTTGGTTTAGTAACATTAAACCGGTTTATTTTAATATGTATTACATAAGACAAAATGAATTATCTATCATGTAAGATAATAATTTTAAGACAATCAAAAGCACTCATTGTGATAATTTCCGAAAAATTTAGCAAATAATTGAAAAATATTTATAAAATTGTTTGCTAAGTGAATTTTTTCATGAAAGCATTTAAAATATTTATTACCTATACTAAATAATTAAGTTAGCTTTGTTAAAATATTATCCATATATTAAAAAAGAATTTTGTTAATTTGATAATCATCATTACTTAAAAAATATTTTATTATGTTATCCAAAAATATATTATAGCATAATATTTTAAAAATAAATATAAATCCATGTATATAGTTTTATGTATATATGGATATTTTCAAGTTAATTTTACATAATAAAAAATATTTTATTAAAATAAAACATGTTTATCATACAGAATTGTTTTAATATTTATCAATTATTAAATATTTCAAAAACATGAAATAACTTATTTTAATAATTTTGAATTGATAACATAACTATTTACAAAATTTTGTAAAATTATTAAGCCCGCAAGTGCGGGCAAAACACCTAGTTGTAGAATATATACTCAGTTTAAAAATACTTCATTACACTACCATCACGATGTTTATACATTTTACTCTAATGCTAACTTAAGAAGGTTAAAAGATTGGCTATTAGGTTAACTAGGGTTGGTACATTAATGAGTGATGAAGAAGAGATAGATATGGATACTGTTCTATTTTATTTGTTGCTTACTTGCTTAGAGGAAGAAACAACAGCATGTGAGAAGAGAAAGCTCCTTTTACCACCTCAAATATGGATAAGTGTCCCCAACACAAATCCTATTCATAAATTCACACATACAACAAAGTTCCATGACCTAATCAACAATTCAATAGAGCCCACCTTTGAGAAACAAAGATGCAATACTCAAAATAGGAACAGTTCTCTTGATATATCTAATTACATTTTTTTGTGAGTACACAAGTCAGCATCAAGAACTTCAAACCAAATTAGCCGTCTTTAAGGCGAGAAGACAATCATATTTTAAAAGAGATACTATAACGTAAACTATTTTTTTTTCAAACTAAACCCTATCGGTGGAATGATAAAGCTTAAACATAAAAACATGGCACAAGATGTAGTTGGGTATGTGCACACATGGGTGAATGTGTATAAATTTCTGTATATTTTGTATGTTACAGCAATGTAGAAAAGACAAGATGCTGATTTTTTTTTTGTGAAGGGAGGACCACCTTCAAGAATTTAATGTTTATGGGGTTTATTTAATTAAACACATACATTTAGACACATGAATGTCTATATAGATATGCATCCCCCACAAGTTATGAAACATTCTTTTCAATTCTCTGTTCTTTCCCCTTCTTCACCGCTGCTAACATTAATTACCATCCCTTTCCCTTTCATAGTTAGCTAAGCTTTTCTCAACAAATCAATCTAATCAGTGTCTACAAAACTTAGAACATACGCTTACACGTTCTTTTGATTATTCACATTAGACAAAAAAAAATTATCTAACTGCTCGCGGTCAGTTTCTGCTTGTGTATAATATTCGAAGTTTGACAAATTTGGGAGAAGGATTTTTAATGTGTTTGATCAAAATAAAAAATAACAGGGAAATAAATCGATTATTTATAATGTTCATACTGTTAACTGCTTTATGCATCTACGTGATCTAGAAGTATTAATGTGTTTGATCAAAAACAAAAACAGGGAAAAGGAAATAAGAGTCTTGCTGAGAAAGTAATGCTAGTAAAACTCAGCATCAAACAGCTCTTTCTTTTTATAAAGAAAAAATAAACAGCTCTTTCTTAGCATTGTTCGACGTCCAACTCCAAAGTGCATACACGCATTAGCGGATGAAGGTTTAGGAGGGGGTCAATAATTCTTTTTACAAAAATTATAATATAATTTACTTGTACTTTTAAAATAAAATAATGGGAAATATTGTAAAACTAGCTTATTGATTCCACTAATCTTTGATGAAAATCAAGTTATTTCTTTTTTTTTGAAGTCAATTACAATTTTTTTTGTCATCTACCATATTTTTTATTAAGTCAGTGTTTATTTTTCATAATCATTTCAAAATAACTTTTTCTTCATTTTAATTTTCTCTTCTTCAGCAATATAACACTTCCATTTTTTAATTAATATTTTTTATTTTTATTTCTTATACAGGCTTATAAATACTTATAACTATAATTTATATTTAATAATTATATAAAATTTAATATATATAATAAAAAGTATAAACTAAATGAAATATTGTTAAAACGACATCTATAATGTAATGTAGATAATATAACTTCTGAAATGCAAAATTTAACGAGAGATTTAAATCAACTTCGCCAGCATTAAAAAGTTGTTTATTGTCACTAATGTTGTTAATTTACCACTGCTATTTTTGTAATTATCGTCAATTTTTCTCTATCATCGTAATTGTTTTAAGCTTTTAGTGTATGTGTTCTTAGAACAGTTGTTTTGGTGTGATAAAATTTAGAATTTTAATAACAAAATTTTAAACAACTTCTAACTAATGTTTTGAAAACTGAACAAGACTTGGCATTGTAGATTGATCAATAATCAGAACTATTTAACTGAATTTTAAATTTTGTCTAATTTTAAATTAAATAGCTATATATATGTGTTCAACTATAAAATTATTTTGAAATTTTTTTATATCATTGTTAAAAATCTAAAATTATATGGAAATAAAATGAAAACATCAAAATTAATATACAAAATATGATAAAAACTAATTTATTTAGATATATATTAAAAAAATATAAATCTTTTATGAAATCTTTATAACATTTATAATTTTTTTTATTTGAATTTTAGAAAATCCAATTTTAATAATGAGTCGAGTAACCGGTTTTAGCGAGTTTAATCAATTTTTTATTAGGTTTGCCGGTTTAATTCAAATTCGATTTTAGCACAACTCAGAAACCGGTTTAAAAAGCGAATCACAATTCAATCGGCCGGTCCGATCTAGTTTTCAAACATTGCTTCTAACTGTAACGAAACTTCATATTTTGTTTTGTAATTTTACCATTATGATTTTTTTTAATCTGTTTCAATCTACATATATCATACCACCATTGAGTCATGATCCGCCGAATATCCTTTTGGATTCAGATCGATTCTTTAAAGCATTTAGTATTAAATGTATAAAATCCATTCTTGCTTTTTTTTTAGATCAGAGTTGGTTTGGTTCCATCCACATTTAGATGGATACATATATGTTATTTAAGACATGTTTTTAATCAAATACCTATCAGATACAAATACTATTTGGATCAACTATTTCTATCCAAAAGTAATAGTAAATACAATTTGATTTAGGCATTTCACCTTTAAGTTACCTCAAAACACCTAAAATAATCAAAATATATATCATATACATTTTTTCTCATATATTATATACATTTTAATTTGGTTATTTTTATTTGAGAATACTCATTAAAACAATTTGGTTATGAAAATATTCAAAAAATCTAAAATAACTATTAGATTTGAAATTATAATATAATCTTCTGATATTAATATTATTACAAATGTTATAATAATAATGTTTTATACATAAGTTTATATTTTAGACATTTTTGAATATTCATTTGGTTTTTCGTTCAGACCAAATTTGATATCGATTTTTAAGATATAGCTTATGATCCATTCAAATATTTACGCTGAATCCATTCGAATTTAGCACCTCTAAATTTGAGTCGATGGATCAGTCTTCATATGCGAATACTTTGCTCAGCCCTGATCACTATTCTCAGTGCCGATGAAAATTGAAATGGTGATAGCTCATAGGACAAAGGTAAATAAAGAAAAGATCCGAGGCACCAAACCAAAACGCCTTAAAGGGTTATTCACTTCTTTTTCAATTTTGAATGTAAGATGAACAGAGAACGTTCCTCGTTATACGTGTAGCACTAAAAGAAAAAGCATAGCTTCAATTTCATATGTTAAATGTACATTATTCTTCCAACGGTCGAAAAAGGTAAAGCATAGTTTATTTATTAAAAAAAACATTACAAAAACTTTATTTTTAATTCTTCTCATCTTCTTCTTCTTCTTAAACGAAAGGCCCAAACTTTAAATCATCAGTCATCACTATCACTCCCTCACTCTCTCTCTCTCTCTAGAACTGCACGGACAACGACATGCTTTTAATTTTCATGCAAATCTTCTGGAGAACATTTTGAAAACCAAACGAATCACTTTTTTATTTCTCTCATTTCATCATCATCAATGGTGGCTGGTAAGGTCCGTGTAACCATGGGTTTTCACAAGTCTCCTTCAAGTAAACCGAAAGACATACCCCCACCGCCTCCTCCCCCGCTTAAACCGCCTTCCGGTTCAGCTGCTAAACCGTCAAATCCCGGTTCTAATCAGAAACCAGGTTTCACTCGCTCCTTCGGCGTTTACTTCCCTCGCGCTTCCGCTCAAGTACACAATGCCTCTTCTCGGTCCGACCAAAACGCAGTCGTTTCGGAGCTACGTCGTCATGTGGAGGAGCTTCGCGAGAGAGAAGCTCTGTTGAAGACTGAAGTTCTCGAGCTCAAGCTACTCAAGGAATCCGTTTCTGTTATCCCGCTGCTCGAATCGCAGATCGCGGAGAAGAACGGCGAACTCGAGGATTCGAGGAAAGAGACGGCGAGATTAGCGGAGGAGAACGAGAGACTACGGCGAGAGGTTGAAAGGAGCGAGGAGCTAAGGAGAGAGAGTGAGAGGAGGGAGAAGGAGATGGAGACGGAGACGGTGGAGCTTCGGAAACTCGTTTCGAGTGAAGACCACGCGCTCTCGGTTTCTCAGAGGTTCCAGGGTTTAATGGATGCGTCGGCGAAATCGGGTTTAATCAGGAGCTTGAAACGGGTCGGGTCAATGAAGAACGTACCCGACCCGATACCGAACCAAGAGAGCAACAAGAAAGACGAGATCGAGAGCCATTCCATGAGTAACTCGGAGGAACTCACTGAGTTATCTCTCTCAGCCGTTAGATCTAGGGTTCCCAGAGTCCCTAAACCACCGCCTAAACGGTCTTTTTCATCCAACGGCTCAGGCGACTCCACTGATAATCCGCCACTGAAGAAAACCAATCCACCTCCACCTCCACCTCCACCTCCGCCGCCACTTCTTCAACGACCTCCTTCTCCGTCTGTCTCCAAAGCCCCACCTCCGCCTCCACCACCGCCGCCGCCGAAGAGTTTAAACGTAGCGTCGGCGAAAGTAAGAAGAGTACCTGAAGTAGTGGAGTTTTATCACTCGTTGATGCGAAGAGACTCCACAAACTCGAGAAGAGATTCCACCGGTGGAGGTAACGCCGCCGCAGAGGCGGTACTTGCTAGCTCGAACGCCAGAGACATGATCGGAGAAATAGAAAACCGATCGGTTTATCTACTAGCGGTAAGAATTCTCCTAACCCGGTCCCCTCAATTAATTTCGGTTTAGCTTCTTCTCCTTTTCTCTTGCTTCAGTTTCAAAATTCATAATAATCATAAACCGGTTTGATTTAAATGTAAACCGAACATTGCAGATAAAAACCGACGTGGAAACGCAAGGAGACTTCATAAGGTTCTTGATAAAGGAAGTCGAAAACGCTGCGTTTTCCGACATAGAAGACGTAGTCCCTTTCGTCAAATGGCTCGACGACGAGCTCTCATACCTGGTCGATGAGAGAGCAGTGTTGAAACACTTCGAATGGCCGGAGCAAAAAGCCGATGCTTTACGTGAAGCAGCGTTTTGTTATTTCGATCTGAAGAAACTCATAACGGAAGCTTCTCGTTTCCGAGAAGACCCTCGTCAACCTTCAGGCTCTGCTCTCAAGAAAATGCAAGCTCTGTTCGAAAAGTATTAATAAAAATCCAATCTTTTTTTTTTTCAATTCTTCTTCAGAATTCAAGAGAAGTAATCAGATCTTCTTCTTCTTTTTTCTTGGGGTTTAAAGGTTAGAGCATGGTGTTTATAGTCTGTCGAGGATGAAGGAATCAGCAGCTACAAAGTTCAAGAGTTTCCAGATTCCGGTTGATTGGATGCTCGAAACAGGCATTACTAGTCAGGTCAGCAACACTTCTACACTAAACTCTTGTTTTTTTTTCTTTTTTGTTTAATTGTCTGATTACAAATCGGTAATATAATGATTTTCTCTGTGGTAATAATCTAGTTACTTGTGGTCATTACTTACTTTATTGCATTTTGATTGGAATAGTGTGAACTGTGTGATGAATGAAGAAGGTAATAGAAACAACAAGAACAACAATTCTCATGGTCCCCATTTTTTTTGATTAAAGTGAATTGTTGCTGTGACAGGCAGGACTATGTAAGAAGATTGGTTTGATACTTGTCTTCACTCTATTATTGTGTTTTTTTTTTTGGCGTGTTTACATGGTGAAACTATTATACTACATGACAAGTTAAATTCAAGTATTGGACAAGGTACAACTTGAATTTAGTGTTTACTTTAATGTATTTGGGGTTTTCCTATGTGCACGCCTGTGAATTTCAAAGATTTCCTTCTTGTCTGCTTCCTTTGTTTTTTTGTATTGGGATTCATTGAGTTTTATTATACAAATAAATGTATCAGAGGAAGAAAAAATTACATGGCATTATAATAGGAATAGAGAATGGAATCAGATTCTCTCATGACCTTGTTAGTTATGAAAGTTTTAATTAAGTGTGTAGCGTTTACAAATGTGATTTTTCAGATTAAATTGGCATCTGTTAAACTAGCGATGAAGTATATGAAGAGAGTATCTGCCGAGCTCGAAGCCATTGGAGGCGGTGGCCCTGAAGAGGAAGAGCTTATCGTTCAAGGCGTCAGATTCGCATTCCGTGTTCATCAGGTAAAAATCATCATCTTCTGTTAACAACATTTGTTTGTCCAAACTCTTAACAGATCTGTTTTTGTGTGTCTTCAGTTCGCAGGAGGATTTGATGCAGAGACAATGAGGGCATTTCAAGAGTTAAGAGATAAAGCGAGATCATGTCATATTCAATGTCAAAGCCAAACGCATCAACATAAGCTTGTTTTTCGATCTACCCCTTGTTGAAGCAACCTTGGCTTCATATTATATCCCACACCTCAGTGGTATTTGTCTTCATTTTCTCTATTAAATTTGTTTTTTTTTTCAAAACAGATAAATTCATGTGAATATACGAAACTCAACTCTTGCTGGAAAACAAAGGATCATTATTCAACCGAAAGCCACCTTGTCATATGTACTACTGAATTCATAAAAGAAAGCTTCACAAAAATGTCAACGGTCCAGAAAAAAAGAGGCAGAAATAAACTGATTCCATTATCCTAAAACCCCAACCAAACATAACTTAATAGTTACACAACCACCCAAGCATCACTGTCGGATCCTGCATCTTCATTGCCGGATCCTGCATCTTCATTGCCGGATCCTGCATCGTGGAGTTCCATCTCATCAACAGCTTTTGAGAGTTCCATCTGAAAAAAAAAAACAAGACAGTATATTGCAAGTAAGAAAACGTATATAATTAAAAAACATTCGTTATGAGAAACAAGAACACACACCATTTGAATCGCTCCTGCTCTCTCAGTTTTAGGATTTGGCAAAACTTCAACATTGTCCACAACCACGTATTCTTCATCACTCAGCGAACCCGCAGATACTGCAAGAAATCATCAAAGACATTACAGATCCAATAAACTGAATTGTCAAACAAAGACGAGACAAAAGAGAACAAATTAGTTACCAGTTTCAGATAAATTGACTTTCTCCAAAGAGGTTCTAACAGCCTCCACAGGTGATTCCTCCTCATCACTCTCAGAATCGAACCCATCTATAAGAAAGTTATAAAGATACAATACTATAATATACAAGAGAATGTTAATAATAATAAGAGTGAGTTAAGTAAGTAGTACCCTCGAGAGATGAATATGCAATGAAATCGTTATAGAGTGAGTAGGTGTCGTAAACGGGCTGTCTCTTACGAGGTCGAATCAAATACGGTAAAGGAACTCCTGCAAATACAAAATCAAGACACACAAAAAGAGTTTTACTGATCACAAACTCAGAACACGAAGCAGGCAGCAGAACCAAAATGATATAACACGAATATTGAATTGTAATAAGGAGAAACAAAAAGTGAGCTTACTATTAAGTTTCCTCTTGCGAGATTCCATGGAGTCGAATGAAGCTGCATAAACTGGTGCCAATGTTGCCATGTTCTGAGCAGGAAGGTATATACAGTTTGTTAGATTCTTTACAATCAATTGCAATAAACAGAGGGATCAGCCCAAATCTAAGGAACCCTAAAGAAAATTTTATGCTAAAAGAGATTGTCGAAGAACACTAAAAAGACGATGAAACGTTTTGACAGAAAAGTTATCATCTTTGGATACCCAATCGCAGAAAACCTTCGTAGAGATCGTACGGAACCGAGCTTTAGAGGAAAATTCCTCCGCAAGAAAATAACGTAAACCCTAGTTTCAGAAACTACACCTCGAAAGTATCAAACGAAAACCTAAATGATTAAAAAGAAGAGCAACGAAAGAGAGAAAGTATAAACAAAACAGAAGAATCGTGTGATGATTACCTTGGACGATTAAGGGGAAATTGATTAATCAGAAAAAAAAAAAAAAAAAAAAACTCAATTAGGGAAGAAGAAGAAGAAGCTACGGATTAGCGTTGATGTAAAACAATCTTTGTTGCGATTTATATATGGCTTTTTTACTTAACACTGTATTGTTTACCATAACTAGGGTTAATTATTAATGTACGGTCTTTTCCCAATTAATTACGTATCACTGGTTTACTTCCATACCCAACGGTTTAGCTTCTTCGCGAATATAATAAACCGAACTTGAAAACCGGTTCGGTTAACCCTTCCTTTATTATTTGTTCCGAAGAAAAAAGCTTCTCAATCTTGGTAAAATTAGGGTTCTCACTCAATCGTCTCCCGCTTCGTCTTCCATCCTATAGCAGTTTCTTCTTCTTACCGGGTATACCCAGTCATATGGTGGAATCTAGTTTCGTCGTGTTTTAGTTTTGACTTGGTTCGAAATCTGTCGGCTTGATTCACTTGCTGGGCTTTGGGTTTCTGTAGCTTTTGAATTAGTTACTTAACTTTGAGATTAGGACATGGGTTGCTTCTAGATTTGGGGATAAGTTGTTTGATTGGTTGATTACTTAGGTTCTTTTTTTAATCTCCAGTTTCATCTTAGAAAAGACTAAAGAATGTTTTTTTTTTTTTTTTGTAGAGATGGATACTTCAAGTCCTGCTGCTTTTGTGAATGGAGCTTTGTTGAGACGTTACATTGGTCAGAAAGTGAGAGCAGTGGTTCAAGTGATCCGGTCTGATATTGGATCCGTCACTGGGAAATCGACTGATGATCAGCAGATTGTTGTTAAAGGCTCGCCTCCTCCCTCTCTAACCACTTACCTCGAGGTGATTGGAATCGCTGAGAGTGAAAACACCATTCGAGCTGATGTTTGGACCAACTTTGGAGACAATTTCGGTATTAAGAACATTCTTTCTTAAAGCTTTGAATGTGTCTTCAAGTATGATTGATGAGTCCTTGATTGAGTTTTTCTTGATGTGGTTGGCAGATGCTGGAAACTACAATGAGCTATGTAAGCTTGCAAATGGGGAGTTCAGACACATGTTCATCTAAAATAACAGGGTGGTACTAGCGATGAATTACGGAAGCTCTTCTTGTTTCACGCTTAAACTATTTGATCGTATCATGACCATCTTCGGTTTTCTGTATGGAAAATAACTATGACTTGTGACTTGTGTTAAGTTAATTTGACTATGAATCATATGTTTTCTGGTTTAGTGTTTCGGTTCTCTTCGGTTTTCTTTTGGTTCCATCACATTTGGGCCTTAGATTGTAAAAAAGGCAGTCACCTGCTATATCTACATTTTTCTATTTCCTTCCTTCTCCTTGAGCCATTTCATCAAATAGGTGATTATGGACATGACATGTAGCACTGACTTAAAATGATGTCATGGATAACTCCATAACCATTTGTGTTGTCTTCGGACGAATTAGCCGTATCATTACATGTTTACATCCATATCTTTCAAAACCAAAAAAGTCTTGAACTATCCTTAGAGAAATTGACCGTTAAATCAATTATTTACATATTATTGATCAGCTAAATAGTTCAATATCAGGCTGCAACATGTCAACATGCAATATTAGAGTTTAGTTTTGGAATTCAGTTTTGTTCAATAATTTCGTAATGGGCTTATGTTCGCTGGGTCAATAGTTGAAAATGTAAAGTGGAATAGTTGAGCCTTATAATGAGTTATTCATTAAAAAAGAAAAAAATGAAAGGGGACTTTACGAGAAGTAAGGTTTTGATGTCTTCACCTTCTACGATCTGCGATGGCCGTAACCAGCAAAGGAGATTCAACATGTCGTTTACGACAAATCCTAATTCATAATATATTAATCCAAACCATTAATATATTCCTAAGAACTAATTTCGCATTTTGACATGCATAGAAGTGAAGCTTACCATAGGTCAATTCAAAAAGTATCTTTTTGTTTCAATATAAAAATATGTTTTTCAAATTTAACGAGTAAAGTTAGTTTATTTTATCATTAACATCACCACATTTAACTAGATATTAAATTATAGTGTAGTGTAAAAAGCTTAGAAATATATAACTTATTAAGTTTCAAATTTCGTGATATGCTTAAATTACTTTCAAGTAGGGTTAGATTTGCGGGTTAACTCTAATTTGTTTACTCAAAAATATGATCCGCAATGAAATAAACTAATACCCTTATCTACCCGTTTAATTTTGAGAGTAACCCACAAGATCTGCATGTAACCTTTTTAAATAAAAAATAATTATTTTATTTATTTTTCTAAAATAATATAAATAATATATTTTAAAATATTAATATATATTATTTTTAAATAAAAATCCATATTTTTGAAAGAAAAAAAATTAACTTTAAAAAAAATTATGGGTTAGCAGATACACACGATTCAAAATTCACCAATCCGCATCCATTTTGCATAAAATAGTCATAATCTGCACCCGTATCCTCGGTTTGATTTTTCAAATCGCTCGATTTGCACCCGCCCGGCGGCACGTCAAACATCCAAGCACCTCTCTCATATAAAAAGATCGGTTTAGTACTTGAGTATCATATGCACATAGACTCAAAGTTTCACACAATAAACTCTAGTTACAAATTAACCTAGGCAGAATAGTAGAAAACAGTAAATAAAACAATAGATCAAACGGTTTGTAAGTTATAAGAAAAAAACGCTAGACTTCGGAATTTATCAAACAAGAGATTCAAAACTACAACCAATGGTGTCAAAGGTTTTATAGGTTCAATAATACAATCAATAGTATCAAAGGTTTTTTCGAGTTCTCGTTACGAAAGACTATCAGATGTCTGACTCCAATCTAAAACTAACTCTTGCTGCGAAGTAGATGAATTAAACAAACACTAATTCAGATGTGATATTGTTAAACTAAAATCCTAGACTAACTTTCGCAGTGAATGGAAATCTAGCATTTAGGTTATCTCTGTTGTTTGTTTTCCACCAGTTATGAGTTCACAAAATTAAACAAACAACTAATCCAACACAGCATATCAAACATGTTATACGCTGCAACTCTTTATATGTAAATAAGCATCACATTAATAAAAATAAACCATTCTTAAAGACATAAATCATTAACATACATATCATTTAAAATGTAAATTTAAAACACAAACAACAAATCCTTAGAAAAATATAAGAAGTTAAATAACAAGTAAAGTATATCCCGCACATAGCGCTGACCACTCACTAGCTTTGCTGAAGCTTTCATATGGTAAATGTCCAGAGTCCATACATATCGTTGTTTATCGGCCAAAACTATGCAAATCTACGACTTCACCACCCATGTGCACCTCATCCGCGTAAGTTAAGTTTGCAAAAATCTCAGAAGGCCAATATCCAACCAATGAATGGTTGGATCCTAGACTCAGCTACCATTTACCACTCTTCATATCCTATATATTTATTATTTGGTAAATACAATTTTTAATTAGTCTATTTAAATATAGTAAAATGTGTAAAAACAAAAAAAATAAACAAACAAACAAACTTTCCATACAGAAATGATGATCTCAAATTATTTGCCCTCAAATTCAGACACAGGAGCACTGAGACCTCCAAGTATGAAGATGTTACTGGTTTGGATGAAGTCCGGACATAGAATATTGTAACATCTAGTTGCGTCATATGTGTCGCTTTGAATAAATATTTGTGTCATTGTAAACTTATCAAATAATGCTTTGTACTTTTCGATTACATATATTTGAAATCAAAATTGAATCAAAATGATGATATATTGTACAAAGTTTTAAATTAAGTACTTTGCAATGCACCAAAGCTCTTTATAAAATAAATGAAATAAAATTGACAATCAAATTTCTTATAAACCATATATATTGTCCAATAAATGAAGAGTCTTGGTTTATTATCATGATTCATGTTTGGTGAAACCTAAAATAAAAAATATAGATAGTTTAGATATATTAATCACCATATATAGTGACTAATTATATTTATATTTATATTTATATTTATATTTATATTTATATTTATATTTATATTTATATTTATATTTATATTTATATTTATATTTATATTTATATTTATATTTATATTTATATTTATATTTATATTTATATTTATATTTATATTTATATTTATATTTATATTTATATTTATATTTATATTTATATTTATATTTATATTAAAAATAATATTTTAAAGTACATGCTACCCAACTTCAATAGTGATAAGATTATTCATCTCGTAGCTTTTCGATGTAATCCATATCCGGGATAAGCTGAACTCATCCCCTTGCTCCACGGTTAGATGAACCCGCCTTCAAGAATTGTTTGTAAGTGGGAAGATGATGAACATTAATGGTGGCTAGAATGTGTATTTTTTTATAATAATAACAAAAAAAAAATTATAATAATAATAAATAACCGGATTCAAGTCATATCACAAAGAGGAAAAATATAATACCAAAAACATAACTCTGATAAATATGAATTTAAACACCGTCATGGGTTCAAAACAATGATGTGAGTTTAAAGAACGGAAAAAAATTACAAAAAAAAATCGGATTGAAAACAAAAAAAAGCAAAATAAAAACATTCTAAATCAAATAGCAAAGTAGGAGTCGAAAAACTGTTTTCTCTCTTGCTGAAAGCGATTTAGAGACACATCTTTTAAGAGTTTCCACCGGATTTCATTGATTTTTGGCGGCTACGAACGCTGGTTTTCGTGTTTTTTATTTGTTTATCATTATGCATCCCAACTTTCATGAGTTTGGGTAAATCGGTGGTGGTGAGACTGGGTCTCTCCTATCAATGTCTATTTTCTTATGTTCTTTTGATCCATGGCGAGTCTCCGACAGTAGCATTAACATTGATGTTTCTCCTTTTGCTATCGGTTATGGTTTGCGTCATGTTTGGTTTTTGTCTATCTTTGGGAGTATTCTCTTCCAACACTTAATAATTGATTTGCACGGTGGTTATGTGTCGGCCTATTCTTGTTGCATTTGAGGCGCATGTGTATTTCTCCTCTGGATTTATTTGGAGAATTCTTTGGGTTTCAGTTAGTCCGATGGTATCTTCAATTGTCCTGACATGGTGATTTTATGGGTATTTCATGTCTCTCTGATCTTCAAACTTTGATATTATTAAATATTAGAGAAATAAAGAGACCCTTAAGTAATTCATCCATCATCTGCGTCAATTCATTCAACGGAGGGGAGTATGCCATCTTGTTTCGTGGGTTTGAGATTCCAGGGAGATCAAATCTCTAGAGGCACAAAGAATTATAAGAATAACTTTTCTTATTAGTTTTTGAAACTACTCAAAACAAAAGCTTACATTGTTTCTCTTTTAGATCATATGGAACACATTTCCATTGGACCAAAATTTATTTGAAAAACAATTTCCTTTAACATGTAGGATATGAAAAACATAAACTTAATCTAATAGAAAACTTCATTTTCATATTTTAGATTTTTTTTTTCATGTTTATCTCTTAACATATTAAATATCTAATAATATATTAAGTTTCTACAAAGTTGGAATTATCCAACAGGAGACACCAAGCATGTGTTTTTGTGGCAAATAGTTTTTACTAGTCTGACTTCGGAAATGATATGTCTTGATGATAGAACCAGTGTATTGAATAGTTACACCGACGGGATTGGGTTGCATCTTCGAGTTTGGTTTATGAAATTCAAAGAGGCGTCGATTTTATGGTGTTATAAAATGGAGATACTTCTCATTGCTTTTTAAATAATATCTAGTTTCATGGACTTCAAAATACACACGACTTAGAAATACATTATCCTCACAATATTATTGGTTAATCTAAAAGTTACTTTTGATTGGCTGAGATTGAATTTAAAAGAAAATTATGGAGCATGTATGGCATGTGAATGATACGTCAAGATCAGTAACAACGACAAGTATCAGAGAGACACAAAATGTTTGGATTTTGGAATGCATAAGACATTTAAAAAATGGGATCCAACTAGAAGAATACAATCAAAGCAAAACCCTATTAGAAGATGTTAGATATGTAAGCATTGGTATCTATTTATGGCAACATGATTTCAGTTAACGGAAGCATTGGGTTTCGCTATGCGGTGTAAACAAAAGTTTTAGTTTGAAATTACTAGGAAATACACAATTCGCATCAGAAATTCGTTTATGGAGAAAAAAAATAACAGAGTAAACATTATGTTAGCGGATAAATCTTTGCTTTGAGAAGCATTGTCAAATTCACTTCTTATGTTGTATTATCTTTAACAATTGACACATTTATGTTTATGTAATAATTTATTTTCCGGAAATTCTGTCTATTGATTTTTTATTTATTTTTTTGGGATATTTCGTACTTGTATCCAGATTTTATGTTTTAAAGATAAATAATGAAAAAAGCGATTATGCCGCGACAACACATACCAAGGAAGCCCACGGCCCAGTCTTATAAGTTTTCTTAAACGACATCGTTGAATAACTAACTAGTCCGGTTTGGTTGAACCGGTGTATCGAGAAATTTAACCATCGTGGAAGGAATCAAAGGACAAAACAAAACCTAACAGATTTGGTGAGGAAGAAGAGAAAATCAGTGTAAGCTCAGCAGCCTTGGCAAAGGTGATGATTCGTTTCTTCTTCTTCTTCTTTTTTCTGATATATAAAAGCTAATGTTGTGGTTTCGATTGGTTGGGGACTTTGTTTTCCCGTTGAGGGTTTATAAGATTTCTCGTCTAGGGTTCTTGTGGTTTGAGCTCTTGTTGGTAACTGTTCTTCTCGGCTGCTTTTTTTTTACTCCAGAAAGAATTTCCATCTGCTGGTTGTTCAGTGTAGCCGTGTAGGTTTAGTTACTCATGTTGTTGGTTGGAAAGGTGACAACTTTATTATGGATTTGAGGATTCGGAAATTTTGAACGTATCATTGTTCTGTGATTATGCAATTTTGGACTTGTGGGTCGCTTCAAAATCATAATTTTAACAACGAAAGTGAAGATTTTTAGTCTCGTTAACATTCATTGTGGCATATAAATTCTGAAACTTTTATTGATACTTAACTATTTGGATAATTAGATTGAAACTTTCTTTTAGTTTGAGATTTTCTCTTTCTTTAAGTTTAGGTAGAAGAGAAGAAGTTATGACTGAATTGAAAATAGAGGTAGAGAGTAAGGCCATGGCTGGATCGCAAATGGAGGTAGAGACCAATCCCTCTTCGCAGGAGTCTCTCCCGAAGCCTCAAGCCATGTACAGATGTAAGAAATGCAGAAGAATAGTGGCGATTGAGGAAAACATAGTCCCACATGAACCAGGGAAAGGTGAAGAATGCTTTGCTTGGAAAAAGAGAAGCGGTAACTATGCTGAACAAGTGCAATGCTCTTCCATCTTTGTCGAGCCTATGAAATGGATGCAAACTAGTAAGCCTTTGCTCCTATATTAGATGTTTTTAACTGTATTTCAATAAGAATCTTTGCACTTGTTAACACACTGCTCTGTTTTTTTTTTGCAGTACATGATGGAACTGTTGAAGAGAAGCTTCTTTGTTTGGGATGTAACGCCCGGTTAGGTTATTTCAACTGGGCTGGGATGCAATGTAGCTGTGGCGCCTGGGTTAATCCCGCTTTCCAGCTCCATAAAAGCCGATTAGACGAGTGTAAGTCCGAGCCAAACTCAAATCAGGGAACTGTATGAAAGCAAAGTTTCTTGGATAACTAATGGTTACAATAAGAGCAAGTTAAGCTTTATTGTATTGATCATCTTCATGTGTTTTTCATTGATAAATCCAACAAAAGTTCATTAGCTTAATGTTACAAATACATTAAATTCAAACACACAACATATTAGTAGTTTATGTGTATTTTTCTTTTGTTTTGTTTCTGCTTCTAATTTTAGAGGAAGAACCAAAGAGAGAAAATACAGGGAGACACATTTGGAAACTAGAGGCTGTAATTATTATATTTAACAAACTAATTATTGTTTTTAAGAAAATAATTTGTTAATTTTAACAAATAAGTGGTTTAAAAATCTAGCTAAAAATAGCTATTGGTGTAGAAAATAATTAGTTAATTTAACAAAATAAGTGAATTATGGTTGTCCTCATCTCTATATATCTCAACAAAGAAAACAATTACAGAAGAGAAGAGGTGTAAGAAAAAGACGAGAATCTTTTAACATTTTCAGACAAATGGCGACCAAAGCCATCTTCTTCTTCTTTGTCTCCGCCGTGTGCCTATCCTCTCTCGCCGGCGTTGTCATCGCTGACGCTGATGACTTTGACACTTTCCAAATTCAGGGTTCGGTTTATTGTGACACATGCCGTGTCCAATTCATTACACGTCTCAGCAAATTTCTTGAAGGAGCGAAAGTGAAGCTAGAGTGCAGGAGCAGAACTAATGGAACCGTGACGTTGACAAAAGAAGCCGTAACTGACAAGTCAGGCAGCTACAAAATGGAAGTGACCGGTGACCACGAGGAGGAAGTCTGCGAGCTCGTTCTCCTCCAGTCACCAGACAGTGGTTGCAGTGACGTCAGCAAAGATGCTTATCTACGTAACGCCGCCAAGGTTAGCCTAACGGCGAATGATGGTATCGTCTCTCACGAGACACGTATCGTTAACCCTCTCGGTTTTATGGTTCCGACACCATCAGCTGAATGTCCCGCCGCTTTCAAGGAGCTCGGGATCGTTCCTGACGTCATATTCTAAATATGATGACGATTTCTCTTAGAGATCGTTATGTAACTGTCATGACAATCTCTGTTGATTATTTTCTTATATATACAAAAGTGTAATTTGATAAAAGTGCAAAATGCGGTAATTAAAATAAACTATTTATCTTTTTTTCTGAGCATTAATTTAAATTTCTGATATATAAATTTGTTTTTGTATTACATAAAATGAGATTGGGAATCATAGATTCACAGAGAGGAATGTACAACCTTTCTTCTATCTTTCACCATCGCCAACCGGAGCTACAGCCTAATTAACAATGAAGGATTTCTTTTGTTAGTGTCATGAAGCTAATGATCTGCGACTAATGCAAATGATAAATGAGATAAACAGGAGAGAGTTCTGCTATAAGTACCCGACGGATTGATTCTGCGTTTTTTCTTCAGAGCAGCGTTTGCGTGGTACTGCTTTTTGGTTGGTTTGGTGGCCAATCACGGATGATCTCTGAAACAGATGGTTTATATTCTGGAACTTGTTCTCGCTCTTGCTCTTGCTCTTGCTCGAGCTCTAATCTTGGCGAGGTGGAGTGATGATCTACAGAGTCGTAACATGGAAGATCAAGAAACGAACTGGAAAAAGAACCCATATCGCCATGTGTACTTCTTTCTCCAACTTGATTCAAGCTTGACGTAGATTCTCTAGGGCTTTCATCAGATTCCCACAGCTCAGAATCCGACAAGCAATTGTCTGAAACACCAGGAGATGACTGACAAAAGATGTCGCTGTTGTCGTCATCATTATCGGAGTTGTTGCTAGCCTCTGGAACCAACTGAAACGAAGGGAACGTATCCACATTTTCACCGTTGTACTGAGGTTGGCATGGGATTCTCAGTTTCAATTTGGAAACTGGGGATGGATCTATTGGGTTGAATGATATTTTCATGTGTTCAAC
>MU108684.1:0-21113 GCA_012274485.2 Sinapis alba | reverse complement strand
AACTTGCCAAAATGAGCTTGAAACTCCATGTCTGACTGGTTGAGTGCATTGATAGCTTTCTTCACTTCAAAGACTCTTGTAAGGTTGGAAATGTTTCCATAAACCTTGTAGAGAGTTTCCCATAATTCTTTGGTGGTCTCACAGTATGAGTAAGCCTCCAAGATTGTTGGTTCCAGAGAGTTTTGGATGAGAGAGAGCACCATGAGATCCTCCTGACCCCATTTGTCTTCATCAGTCACCACCATCTCTTTTCCATCTTCTCCTTGGACAATCTGCTTTGGAGCTGCTCCAGTTGAGACATGACTCCATAAGCCTTTTCCTCCAAGGGCAGTCTTCACCAATCTGGACCATAAGAGGTAGTTAATCCCCTTAAGTGTAACTGGGATTGTCACGGATTTTGTGTTCTCCATTTTCACTTACAATAAGCTTCACAAGAACTTGAAATGGAAATGATAAGAGTTTGCGGAAGTTGAGAAAAGGTTTCAAGAGTTTATAGGCTCTGATACCATGTTAGAATGAAGAGATTTAAGGCTTTAGTATGTAAGAACTATGAAGAACAGCAAGAACAAAAGAGAGATTGAGAGAAATCCGAGAGAGAGAGAGAGAGAGGAAGGAGAGAGAGAGTGATTTCAAACAAGAATGGAAGAAATAAGTTTCTTGATTAATTCAGAAGCTGCAAGCATACATAAATAGGTAAAGAAAATATCCTAGGAAACAATAAAATAAGGAAGCTCCAGAATAATATTAACCTAAGTTAGAAGAGTCCAACTGCTGCAAATCATACCCACAGGCTGAAAGTGACATGTCCTGAACGGTCCCCTTGTCCCTGCCATCCTTAACCAGTCATGTGACTTGATCCTCCCACGTTCTAGTTGCTTCAGACTTGTCAAGGTAATTCGAATTCACCTAGTTACTCTCTGATCACTTAGTTCACTTCCTTGACTTGCACTCCACACTTAGATACTTAGGTTGTACGGACTGACTTGTGGTTCAAGGCAACTCCATTCCTTGCATAATTCAAATGCGCCTGGTTCCCTCTTGCTTCTTATGGGATCACTTCAATACTCTAACTCCTTATTGCTTCATCTCAATACTCTCTGGATGAGTTACCACATTAGCATTAAAGTACACTCTTGTGTTCTTCCAGTGTTCTGGTCCATGCCTTATTCTAGTGCTTCTCTTTAGTGGCTGAGCTTGTTCTGTTTCTACCTCTTCAGTTTGGTTTCCATCATCTTGATCTCTATCATCTTGCTGTTGTATAGTTTAATGTTGTTCCTCTTGCTCACCTTGATCATGAACTTCAGAACCCTCTTGATGACTTGTTTCAGCTGGTTCTGTTTGGTTCCCCCCTTCAGGATCAAGGTGAGGAGTTTCTACAGCCGGTTCACTCTCTTGGTGTTGTGGAGAGTGAGACCTTCCCCCTTCTCTTGGTTGGCAAATGCCGAGACTCTCAAGTATGATCCTCAAATTATTGGCTCTATCCGAGGGTGCATTTGATAGATCTTTCAAGCTCTCCCAGCTCTTCTCATCATAGTACCCCTTGGACTCCATGAACTTTACATCCCGAGATACCATCACTCTTCTGGTTTTAGGTACATAGCATTTGTATCCCTTCTGGTTAGCTGAGTATCCAATGAACATTGCTTTGATACTCTTGGCTTCAAGCTTATTTCTCTGTTCACCTGGAATCAAGACAAAGCAAGTGCAACCAAACACACGCAAATGATCAATGGAGGGTCTGTTTTTGTTTAATACCTCATAAGGAGAGACATCATGGAGAATTCTTTTGGGGGTTCTATTGATTAAGTAGCAGGCAGCCACCACAGCATCTCCCCAAAATCTCTTTGGGACATTGGCATGGAACATCATGCTTCTAGCAACCTCCATGAGATGTCGATTCTTTCTCTCAGATACTCTATTTTTTTGTGGTGTGTAAGGGCAACTAGTTTGGTGAATTATTCCATGTTTGGCTAAATGATTCTTGAATGCATGACTTGTGTATTCTCCACCATTGTGATGAGGACATAGAACCAGACATCAACATTCCTGTCCTTAGAAGATCACCTAGAACAAGGTCAGGAACTAAGAGGGTGGTTGCTGGATTCTGTGAAGCTGTTGAGGGACTGCTTACCAAGTACCACATCAATCCCAACTTAGATGAACTCACTAACCGTCTAGACCAGCTCTCTATCTCCAGATCAGATGCTAAAGAAGACCCACCATATATTATACAAGATGGTCCAAGAGAGAGTACTACTATATGGTCCATTTTACCTTGCAAGGAGATGGTTTCCTTATTCACCATCTCTCCCCTTAATTGATACGGTGAGTTTCAAGACAAGAGGCAAGCTTCTAAACGACCACACTTCATCCCTCAAGCTTGCATCCGGACGGTAAGTAAGGTAAGCACATTTCATTAATAATACATATATATTTGATTTACTTTTCAGGATTAAGTCTTTCTTATTTCATTTGTATAAATCAAGGCATTGTTTAGCCTATAGTTTTCAATTAGGTCCTAAGATTGAGTCATGTCATTTATTTGCTTCAAAGACCCCTAGAAGGGCACACTGCATTGGCGATTATATAAGCCCCTATAAGCAGTCTTGTAACACTCAACCCTTTTATGAAATATATGAGTCAGTTTGCCCTAGCAAATAACCAAGTCTTTTGAGAGTTTGTGAGAAGCAGCCTTGAGAGCAAATCGTGTTTATCAAGTTCC
Source organism: Sinapis alba (assembly GCA_012274485.2). NCBI lineage: Eukaryota > Viridiplantae > Streptophyta > Magnoliopsida > Brassicales > Brassicaceae > Sinapis > Sinapis alba. Next base: position 18,391 of record MU108684.1, on the reverse strand, counting down.
ATTCCATAGAACTTGTGGCTACACTTCATTCCATCCGATTGTGTGATTCAATCAACCTCCTACATTCCATCTCCATTGCTTTGTTCTTGTTGGGTTGTTTATTACGAGCAAACAACTTGAACTCCATCTCCATCCCCACGCCATCCGTCATCCATTGAGGTAGTAAGTTGGTTCATACGACCAAGTACTATTTCCCATCTCCATTGGTTTCCTCTTGCAAGTAGCCATAACCGGATCCATCTCCCACCTCCTCCACTCTGCCACATCCATCCATCTCCAATCCATCTTCCATTACAACCGGTCCTTGATCCGTCCACCTATCCAGCCAGCTTGAGAAGGGTCCATTTTGAGCCCATATCATTTTGGTATCAGAGCCGAAAGGCTCCATTGTTGGTTAACTCTTTCCTTTTCATATAGATCGTTTCATTCTAATAAGAAAAACTATAAAAATTGTCCAATTCTGTTTGCATACTAGATTTCACCATTGTTGAGTTCGTAAGGTTGCATTAGTTCTTAAAACGAAAGGAAAAGGAAGAAGTAGCTTTAATCTTGTTAGATCCGCATCCTGCCTTCGAAAAACTAAAGAAAATGTTAGTCTTGATTGCTTGCATTACTAGTTTCCTATTATAGATATTGCATATCCATCTTTTCCTTGTCAATTAGTTGTTTCCCTTTTTGACATATTCTCTTGCATTCGAAAATCAAAAAAAAGAGTTACTATTGTTTAATTATTTAGGATTGCATTTCAAGTTTAACATATCATAGTCGGTCCAACTTGAACATTTTTGCATCTATATCTAGCCTAGCCGCATTGCATTTGTTTAAAGGTTGCATTTCCCAAACTTCTCACTTGATCTTGAAGAATAATTTCAGGATAGGCGATGGGAGATAACAACTCCTCGTCAAGTGATACCGCAGCCACCATGGCTCAGCTCCTAGCTGCGATGCAATCCATCAGTGAAAGGATGACTCGATTGGAACAAGGGCAACAAGCGCAGGTGAATACACAAGGCAACCAGCAAGCACCGGGTCCAGTCAACTATCAACAACAACAGCAACAAGCACAAGATAATCCCCCAGATGGAAGTGGTACTGATAGTGACATGCCGAGCCTAGAGGAAGATGAACAAAGACCTCCACCAAGGAGAAATGCTAGGAACCGTGGGAGGAATCATGGGAGAGGCCATGACCAAGAAGATGAGAACCCATGGCAAGGAGGCAAAGACTTGAAGCTCACTCCACCAACCTTTGCTGGAAAGGTTAATCCTGATGCCTACATAGATTGGGAGACAAGGATGGAGTATATCTTTGACTACTACCACTACACCGAGGCAAGAAAGATCTCTCTAGCTGCTGCTCAACTCACGGAGACTGCCTTATCTTGGTGGGATAGAGAGGCCTCAGAGAGAAGAAGGTTGAGGCGTGACCCTATTATCCATTGGGATGACATGAGAGCCTTACTAAGGAAGAGATATGTCCCAAATTACTATTACCGAGACTTGCAAAAGAGGTTCAGAAAGCTTACCCAAGGATCCAAGTCGGTTGAAGAGTACTATGAAGAGTTTGATGCTCTTAGGAACCGCTTAGAAGTACAAGACACTGAGGAGACTTTGATGGCTCAGTTTCTAGATGGGTTGCAAGACAGGATCACAAGGAAAGTGGAGAGGCAAAACTATGAACACTTCCATGATTTGCTACACTATGCCATCCAAGCTGAGCAGCATATCAAGCGTAAGACCGCAGCTACCAGTAGAGGCAAGGGCACCTGGACTCCAGCAGCTCAAAGGAATGTAGACAAAGGCAAGTCCATTGAAGTAGAAAGCCGGTTTAAGAAGAGCACAACACCAGAGGCGTCTAAAGGCAACAAAACTGACCAAGGCAAGCCCATTGCACCTAGAAACCGAGATATCACTTGCTACAAGTGCCAAGGGAAAGGTCACTATGCTCGAGATTGCCCAAACCAGAGAGTCATGATCCTTAGAGAAGATGGAGGATATGAAACTCAAGAAGATGGTGAAGAGGAAACGGCTGTAACCGATGAAGAAATCACTGACTATCCAGATGAAGGAGAGATACTTGTGACTAGAAGAGCACTCAGTGCAATGTTTGAACCTGACACCATCCAAAGGGAGAACATCTTCCACACAAGATGCACCATAGACTCCAAGGTATGTAGTCTGATTATTGATGGAGGTTCATGTACTAATGTTGCTAGCAAGTATTTGGTTGATAAGCTAGGTCTCAAGAAGACTAAGCACCCCAAGCCGTATAGATTAAAGTGGTTAAATGATGAGACTGAGTTAAAGATTGGAGAACAAGTGGTGATACCCTTCAGCATAGGCAGATATGTTGATCAGGTAACTTGTGATGTTGTCCCAATGCAAGCTGGGCATCTCTTGCTTGGCAGGCCGTGGCAGTTTGACAAGGAGACAATACACAATGGGCGCACCAATTACTACAGTTTCACTCACAACAACCGCAAGCACAACCTTGCTCCTTTGAGTCCACAACAAGTCCTTGACATGCAAAAGGACATGGACAAAGGTCACAAGGCAAGTAAGACTAACCTATACATTACTTCCCACCAAGTTTTAAAATCATTAGAATGTAAAACACAGGTGCTACTAATGGTCTTTAAGGAAGGTGTATTGACAGGGTATGAGGATCAAGAAGTACCACCATAAATTGTCCAACTGATTGAGAAGTTCCCAGACCTATTTCCAGAAGACATACCCACTGGTTTGCCACCTATCCGAGGGATAGAGCACCAAATTGATCTCATTCTATGAGCTTCATTACCAAACAGGCCAGCTTATAGAGTTAACCCAGAGGAGGCCAAAGAGTTAGAGAAGCAAGTGCAAGACTTGATGGACAAGGGATACATACAGGAGAGTCTAAGCCCTTGTGCAGTTCCTGTTCTTCTAGTACCCAAGAAAGATGGGACTTGGAGAATGTGTGTAGACTGCCGTGCCATCAACAACATCACCATCAAGTATAGGCATCCAATACCACAGCTAGATGACATGCTAGATGAACTCAGTGGTGCCACTATCTTTTCTAAGATAGACTTGAAGAGTGGCTATCATGAGGTAAGGATGAAGGAGGGAGACGAATGGAAGACTGCCTTCAAGACTAAGAGAGGTCTTTATAAATGGTTAGTCATGCCATTTGGCCTCACCAATGCTCCAAGTACATTCATGCGCCTCATGAACCATGTCCTAAGGGCATACATCTGTAAGTTTGTAGTTGTTTACTTTGATGATATCCTAATCTATAGCACTAGCTTAGAAGATCATCTTGAACACCTTGAAAAAGTATTAGAAACCTTACGCCAGGAGCACCTATATGCTAATCTCAAAAAGTGTACCTTTTGCACTGATCAATTAGTTTTCCTAGGCTTTGTTGTTAGTTCACAGGGACTAAAGGTGGATGAAGAGAAGATCAAGGCAGTACAAGACTGGCCAACACCAACAACCATCGGCCAAGTGAGGAGTTTCCATGGATTGGCAAGTTTCTATAGGAGATTTGTCAAGGACTTCAGCACCCTTGCAGCACCATTAACCTCAGTAATCAAGAAGGATGTAGCTTTCAAATGGGGAACTGAACAGGAAGAAGCTTTTCAAAAACTTAAAGATAGTTTAACTAATGCTCCTGTTTTGGTATTGCCTAACTTTGATAAAACCTTTGAGATTGAATGTGATGCTTCAGGAACAGGGATAGGAGCTGTGTTAACTCAAGGAGGAAAGCCAGTAGCATTTTTCAGTGAGAAGTTACATGGAGCAACTCTCAACTACCCCACCTATGATAAGGAGTTGTATGCATTAGTAAGATCACTGGAAACATGGCAGCATTATCTCCTATCCAAGGAGTTTGTGATCCATACTGACCACGAGACACTCAAGTACCTACGAGGACAAACAACTTTGAAGAAGAGACATGCTAGGTGGTTAGAGTTTGTGGAATCATTCCCTTATGTAATCAAGTACAAGAAAGGGAAGGAGAACATTGTAGCTGATGCTCTGTCAAGAAGACATGCGCTTATCTCCCTCATGGAGACTAAAGTCATGGGGTTTGAACATATCAAAGATCAGTACCCGGAAGACCCTGACCTTGGTGACATCTATGCGCAATGTAAGCAAGGTGCATTTGGCTCTTATTACAAACATGATGACTTTCTTTTCAGGGATAAGAGGTTGTGCATACCTCAAGGGTCAATGCGTGACCTAATACTAAGAGAAGCTCATGGTGGAGGCCTCATGGGACACTTTGGCCGAGACAAAACACTAAGTATTGTAGCTGAGCACTTCTTTTGGCCTCACTTGAGGAGAGATGTAGAGAAGTTCTGTGCTAGATGTATCATTTGCCTTAAGGCAAAGTCCAGGTCACACCCTCATGGTCTCTATATTCCATTACCTATTCCTGACCTACCTTGGGTAGATATTTCCATGGATTTTGTTTTAGGATTGCCAAAAATTAGGAACAAGGATTCCATCTTTGTGGTGGTGGACAGGTTCTCTAAGATGGCACATTTCATTCCTTGCAATAAGACCAATGATGCTTCTCAAACTGCTGAACTATTCTTTAAAGAGGTAGTTAAACTTCATGGTATTCCTAGAACCATTGTCTCTGACAGGGACACCAAGTTCTTGAGCCACTTTTGGAGAACACTATGGAGAAAGTTGGGGACAAAGCTACTCTTCTCAACTACTTGCCATCCCCAAACTGATGGCCAAACTGAGGTTGTTAACCGCACCCTCTCTACCCTCTTAAGAGCCACGGTTGGTAAGAACTTAAGAAATTGGTTAGAATGCTTACCTTTTATTGAGTTTGCCTATAATAGAGTCCCACATTCTGCCACTAAGCTTTCACCTTTTGAGATTGTGTATGGGTTTAAGCCAGTAACACCTCTGGACCTCTCGCCCATCCTTCCCCATAAAGACCAAATGGTTAATACTGATGGAGAGACCAAGGCCGAGTTCATGAAGAAGATCCACAAGACAGTCAAAGAGAACTTGGAAAAACAGAATGAGAAGAACAAGAAGCAAGCTGACAAAGGGAGAAAGGAGGTTTCCTTTGAACCAGGAGATTGGGTTTGGTTACATATGAGGTCAGAAAGGTTTCCAGCCCAGAGGAAATCAAAGCTATCACCAAGAGGAGACGGCCCATTCAAAGTCCTTAAGAAGATCAATGACAATGCATACCAGCTGGAGCTGCCAGGTGAGTTTAATGTGTCTAACACCTTCAATGTGTCTGATCTGTCTTATTTTCATGTAGATGAAACTGTTCTGAGGTCAGAACCTTCTCAAGAGGGAGAGAATGATGAGGACATAGAACCAGACATCAACATTCCTGTCCTTAGAAGATCACCTAGAACAAGGTCAGGAACTAAGAGGGTGGTTGCTGGATTCTGTGAAGCTGTTGAGGGACTGCTTACCAAGTACCACATCAATCCCAACTTAGATGAACTCACTAACCGTCTAGACCAGCTCTCTATCTCCGGATCAGATGCTAAAGAAGACCCACCATATATTATACAAGATGGTCCAAGAGAGAATACTACTATATGGTCCATTTTACCTTGCAAGGAGATGGTTTCCTTATTCACCATCTCGCCCCTTAATTGATACGGTGAGTTTCAAGACAAGAGGCAAGCTTCTAAACGACCACACTTCATCCCTCAAGCTTGCATCCGGATGGTAAGTAAGGTAAGCACATTTCATTAATTATACATATATATTTGATTTACTTTGAAGGATTAAGTCTTTCTTATTTCATTTGAATAAATCAAGGCATTGTTTAGCCTATAGTTTTCAATTAGGTCCTAAGATTGAGTCATGTCATTTATTTTCTTCAAAGACCCCTAGAAGGGCACACTGCATTGGCGATTATATAAGCCCCTATAAGCAGTCTTGTAACACTCAACCCTTTTATGAAATATATGAGTCATTTTGCCCTAGCAAATAACCAAGTCTTTTGACAGTTTGTGAGAAGCAGCCTTGAGAGCAAATCGTGTTTATCAAGTTCCATTCCATAGAACTTGTGGTTACACTTCATTCCATCCGATTATGTGATTCAGTCAACCTCCTACCTTCCACTCCATTGCTTTGTTCTTGTTGGGTTGTTTCATACGAACAAACAACTTGAATCCATCTCCATCCCCACGCCATCCATCATCCATTGAGATAATAAGTTGGTTCATACGACCAAGTACTATTTCCCATCTTTATTGGTTTCCTCTTGCAAGTATCAATAACCAGATCCATCTCCCGCCTCCTCCACTCTGCCGCATCCAACCATCTCCAATCCATCTTCCTTTACAACCGGTCCTTGATCCGTCCACCTATCCAGCCAGCTTGAGAAGGGTCCATTTTGTGCCCATATCACATTGTCTGACCTAAATATTTTGATCTTGGCATTGAAATGATTAGTTACATAACTTTGAAAGTTCATAAATGTTTTTAATACCCTATCCTTTGATTGAATTAAGGTTAGCCAAGTATATTTAGATTTCTCATCAATGAGTGTGACAAAATATTTATAATTTTCCCTAGAAACACAAGGAGCAGTCCAAACATCTGAGTGAACTAAATCAAAGCAATGATCATAAATAGTAGTGGATTTAACAAAGACAGTCTTGCAATGTTTCCCAAGGATACAAGTTTCACAGCTATCATTCTTAAAGGAAATTTTAGGTAACAATAGTCCTAAGGCACGAGAATGAGGATGACCTAGTCTAGCATGCCATAATACATCAGAAGCTAAACTAGAATTGGAACTAAAAGCATGAGAAAAATCAGAACTAATTTTGGTGTCTTCAAGCAACTATAATCCGCCCTTGCTAACACCCTTTCCCAGCATCTTACTTGTCTCAATATCCTGAAAATGAACATCATTAGGACTGAAGATAACATTACAATTCAGATCAGTAGTTGCCTTTTTAACCGAGAGTAAGTTGGATGCAAATGAGGGCATGTAAAATGCTTTAGACTCTTTTTCAAACAGCTTTAAGTTCCCTATACCTATAATAGGTATTCTATCACCATTAGCAATTGTCACACTTCCTAGAGCAGGCTATATGTTACTAATGAGACTAGAATCCTTAATCATGTGATGAGATGCTCCTGAATCAATTACTAATGGTTTAACATTCAGTGATTTATGTAAGACATTACTACTAATGTTACCAGAGTTTGCATTGAGGGCTTTGATCAAGGCCTCAATGTCTGACTTGCGGATGAATGCATCCTCTTGGGCAGGCTGAGAAGAAGCTCCATTCATCCATCATCCATTGAGATAGTAAGTTGGTTCATACGACCAAGTACTATTTCCCATCTCCATTGGTTTCCTCTTGCAAGTAACCATAACCGGATCCATCTCCCACCTCCTCCACTCTGCCACATCCATCCATCTCCAATCCATCTTCCATTACAACCGGTCCTTGATCCGTCCACCTATCCAGCCAGCTTGAGAAGGATCCATTTTGTGCCCATATCAGATTAGAACCTTGAAGAACTTGCCATATGTCCAATCAGTCTAAACATGGATATCTTGATTAGAAAGTTAAATAACTTCTTTATAATAACTCTTATGATATTTATCCAACTTTATGAAAGACTCTCCACTGATTAAAGGTTCCAAATCAAGCTTCTTACATAGTGATTCATCCTGGTTTGATTAGAAGCTTGAAGAACTTGCCATATGTCCAAACAGTCTACACATGGATATCCTGATTAGAAAGTGGAATAACTTCTTCAATGATGAATCCCTTATGATGAGATCCTTTTGTCCCTGATTCTTTTGAAGGAAGATCTTCTGGTTTGAGAGAGATATGGGTTGATTCCAGTGATGATGGATGGATTAAATGGATGATCTTCAGAGATGATCTATGGAATGATCAAATCTTGTGTAGAATTGTCTAGATCAAGAGAATGAACTCTGTTTTTGATCAAAGACAGGCTGCTTGCAGAGAATGAACTCCTAGCAATCTATGTTCAAGGATGAACAAAGGATTCACAGATTTAGAGAGAGTTTTTGATAAAAAGAGTGAATAATGTTTCTGAAAACAAAAGAGAGTTTAAGTAGAGAAGGAGAAATGAAAAGTCCTAAAATTGTAGAAAAATAAGAAAAACTTAATAAAAACTTATATTGTCTTGAAAACTAAATATTAATTATTTTTGGTGATTTCTTGACTTGATTTTCGTGGCTGGCAATTCAGAAAGAGAGAATGGATCATCTATTTGGGTATTGATCTTCTTTTAGGCTGAGAAAAAAATCCTAAGCCATTCATGAGGCTGGTCCACATCTTTTCCATCTTGTTTGACATGTTCTTCATTGTCACTTGAGTGAGAAATAAGCTCAGCATGTTCCATTCCAACCTTAGGTTCATCTTCAAGCTTTCCATTCAGCCAGCCCGGTTTATCCTTTGTCGCATAGTCTTCTGGCTCAACCATGGTTGCATCATCCCCTCCTCCTTTGAAAAGATTTGTCCTCAAATCTGTATCTCCTACATCAAAAGGAAACAAGTAAGAAGCAAGACAAATAATCAGGAAAATAAGCATGAAAGCAACATCAAAGTAAGGTTTTGGACATAAACTTCCTTGGAGTTTTGAATCCATTTTCCTCAAGTACTTCCATCTCCAAATCTCTGGCTGATAAGCATGGTCTCTGCTCTTGTCCTTCACACTCCTTTGGGACAGACCCTGCTTTTCCTGGAAACTCAAAACAAAGCCTGCATATCCAGTGTTATATGTGCAAGACATGTTCATAATATGATCAGTAAGAAAGAGTTTCTTTCTGAAAACATTTTTCACTTGTTTCAGACTTTCAAAATGTCTATCAAAGTAAGTGTTGTAAACCAAAATGGTTACAAGGCACGTGATAACATAGTTCCTAAAGAACAACTTCAAAACAGACACAAGTTTCTCAAATTCAAAACACAAAAGATCAAGTTCAAATCTAGAATTACTTAACCAAGGCTCAGCATGCTTATCAAAGAAAGTATTGTAAACCAGAATATCATCAAAGCTCAAAACAACACAATTCTCAAACAATGATCTCAAAACATGCCAAGATTTATCAGTTTCAGAACAAGAATGGACAGGTTTCAAAACATAATCACAACTAAAATCGGTTTCAGCTCTAAGAGATTTTGTTTTCTGCAATTTCCTACCCATAAGCTCTTTCCAGACACGTGCGGAAGAAAACAAATAATCAGTGGTCAGGTCATGTCTAGAAAAACTCAGATCAAAGTCAGTATCTTCAAAGCAAGCAAAATAATTACAAGGTTTTCTGAAACATAAATCAGATTGCTGTAAAATAACCTCAATTCTCTTTTCAGGGTGATCAAGGCTTTTGTTATGTTCCATAAATTGATCAAAATTCAAAACAAGACCAGGATTGAGTTTACTAACAGACTGAAAAGGTTTTTGATCATGGAGTTTATCTGGTTCAAATACTTTAAAAGAGTTAATCATGTTTTCAAAAACAGAGTTTGAAACACAAAATTCTTTTACTTTTTCCAGACCAAAACGTTTTACATCACTGGAACTAACCATAACAAACATTTCAGGCACATAATTAACCATATTAAGATCCTTACAGTGCCCTTGAGAGTTCAAAGAGAATGACTTAGCATATGTTTCTGCTTCAATGTTGGGCTGCTCCAACTCTTGTTCTGGTGGTGAACTCTTTTGTGCTTCTTCTGATAGGTTTTCTTCTAAGACCTGAGATACTGAATCAATGCTACTCGGTTGCACCGGTTCAAAACAGGTCAGTTCATTACAATCAGGTGTAACTTCAGGTAAAAATTCAAAACAGAGAAAAGAACTCTCATATTTTTCAAGCAGCTTTGTTTCTCCTTTGTCTTTCAACCATGGTAAGCAATATGAGACTTCTTTCTCCTTTTCAGTGTGGTTTCCATGTTCTTCTTCAAGCTCCTTAGGTTCTTCAACTCCCATATGCTCCCTGTCATGAAAAGAAAAAGAATCATTAGCACAATCAGAAATTGCAGTTTCAATCTTATGAGTTTCTTGGCTAAGAAAATTTGATTCTTTTTTGTGCTCTTGAATAGCTGATTTCTTCTTAGAACACAGTGGCTCAGTGACTCTGGAGAGAGGACTTGGGTCTGGCCTTCTTTGCTTATGTGGCTGAGACTTTCTNGTTTCAGCTCAAACCAAGATGCAACTTGTGCTTCTCCTGTTCTTCTTCTTGTAGTAACAAGCTGGTTCCACCATTGAAGGGCATCTCCATAGAACTCTGTTGTAGCCAATCTAATCTTCTTTCTTTCTGAGTAGTTTTGGCCATCAAAAACAAGTTCCATTTGCTGCTCCCACTCCAAGTATCCATCAGGGTTGTTTCTGCCATAGAAAGATGGTATTCTGCTCCTCCTTTTGATCTTAGTATCCTTCTGAACCTGAGGAACATTACCAAAGAAATCATCAGCAGGTTTCTTGTGTAAAAGATCAGTCTTTTTCATTCTTTTCATGATCTCAGACACCATTGATTCCATCTGCAATTTATTCAGTGTCATAGTTGGTGTCTCTTTTCTTTTACTGACATCTTCAACCATGATTTCCTGTTACAATCTCAACAAGAAAATTTAGCACATATATAAATAGCCTAAGCCTCACTGCTCTCTTGTGTTTCTCTCATGTATTTTTGTGTGATTTTTTTCTCTGTGAATCCACTAGCTCAGCAACAAACAAAGATCAAGCTTTTAGAGATCAATTCCCCAACCCCAAAACAGAAGAAAGAGATAGAAAGATTGCAAGATTTTTGTTTGCAAGAGGCATTACCACCAGGGCTGGATTTCTCTTCAGCCAAGTTGGATTTCTCTTCAACTTTTCAAGATTCTTTTTTTTTCTTTTTCTTTTTTAATCTGGTTGGCCCTCTTGCAGGTTATACAGATAGAAAGATAAGAACTTTATAAGAAAATTGCAGAGAAAAAAAAATCAGATTCCCCAAAACAAAGAAGAAGAAATCAAACCCAGATTTTTTTAAAGTTTCGGATTCAAACCCAGATCAAGAGCCTTCAAACCTGCTCTGATACCACTTGATGAATCCCTTATGATGAGATCCTTTTGTCCCTGATTCTTTTGAAGGAAGATCTTCTGGTTTGAGAGAGATATGGGTTGATTCCAGTGATGATGGATGGATTAAATGGATGATCTTCGGAGATGATCTATGGAATGATCAAATCTTGTGTAGAATTGTCTAGATCAAGAGAATGAACTCTGTTTTTGATCAAAGACAGGCTGCTTGCAGAGAATGAACTCCTAGCAATCTATGTTCAAGGATGAACAAAGGATTCACAGATTTAGAGAGAGTTCTTGATAAAAAGAGTGAATAATGTTTCTGAAAACAAAAGAGAGTTTAAGTAGAGAAGGAGAAATGAAAAGTCCTAAAATTGTAGAAAAATAAGAAAAACTTAATAAAAACTTATATTGTCTTGAAAACTAAATATTAATTATTTTTGGTGATTTCTTGACTTGATTTTCGTGGCTGGCAATTCAGAAAGAGAGAATGGATCATCTATTTGGGTATTGATCTTCTTTTAGGCTGAGAAAAAATTCCTAAGCCATTCATGAGGCTGGTCCACATCTTTTCCATCTTGTTTGACATGTTCTTCATTGTCACTTGAGTGAGAAATAAGCTCAGCATGTTCCATTCCAACCTTAGGTTCATCTTCAAGCTTTCCATTCAGCCAGCCCGGTTTATCCTTTGTCGCATAGTCTTCTGGCTCAACCATGGTTGCATCATTCAACATAACTCCTATGAGATTTATCCAACTTTATGAAACACTATCCACTGATTAATGGTTCCAAATCAAGCTTCTTACATAGTGATTCATCCTGGTTTGATTAGAAGCTTGAAGAACTTGCCATATGTCCAAACAGTCTAAACATATATATCTTGATTAGAAAATGGAATAACTTCTTCAACATAACTCCTATGAGATTTATCCAACTTCATGAAAGACTCTCCACTGATTAATGGTTCCAAATTAGAAAGTGGAATAACTTCTTCAACAAACTCCTATGAGATTTATCCAACTTCATGAAAGACTCTCCACTGATTAATGGTTCCGAATCAAGCTTCTTACATAGTGATTCATCATGGTTTGATTAGAAGCTTGAAGAACTTGCCATATGTCCAAACAGTCTAAACATGTATATCCTTATTAGAAAGCGGAATAACTTTTTCAACATAACTCCTATGAGATTTATCCAACTTCATGAAAGACTCTCCACTGATTTATGGTTCCAAATCAAGCTTCTTACATAGTGATTCATCCTGGTTTGATTAGAAGCTTTAAGAACTTGCCATATGTCCAATCAGTCTAAACATGGATATCCTGATTAGAAAGTGGAATAACTTCTTCAACATAACTCCTATGATATTTATCCAACTTCATGAAAGACTCTCCGCTGATTAAAGGTTCCAAATCAAGCTTCTTACATAGTGATTCATCCTAGTTTGATTAGAAGCTTGAAGAATTTGGCATATGTCCAAACAGTCTAAACATGGATATCCTGATTAGAAAGTGGAATAACTTCTTCAACATAACTCCTATGATATTTATCCAACTTCGTGAAACACTCTCCACTGATTAATGGTTGCAAATCAAGCTTCTTACATAGTGATTCATCCTGGTTTGATTAGAAGCTTGAAGAACTTTCCATATGTCCAAACAGTTTAAACATGGATATCTTGATTAGAAAATGGAATAACTTCTTCAACATAACTGCTATGAGATTTATCCAACTTCATGAAAGAATCTCCACTGAATAATGGTTCCAAATAAAGCTTCTTACATAGTGATTCATCCTGGTTTGGTTAGAAGCTTGAAGAACTTGCAATACGTCCAAACAGTCTAAACATGGATATCCTGATTAGAAAGTGGAATAACTTCTTCAACATAACTCCTATGAGATTTATCCAACTTCATGAAAGACTCTCCACTGATTAATGGTTCCAAATCAACCTTCTTACATAGTGATTCATCCTGGTTTGATTAGAAGCTTGAAAAACTTCCTATATGTCCAAACAGGCTTAACATGGATATCTTGATTATAAAGTGGAATAACTTCTTTAACATACCTCTTATGGGATTTATTCAACTTCATGGACACTCTCCACTAATTAAAGGTTCCAAATCAAGCTTCTTACATAGTGATTCATCCTGGTTTGATTAGAAGCTTGAAAACCTCGCCATATGTCCAAACAGTCTAAACATGTATATCCTTATTAGAAAGTGGAATAACTTCTTCAACATAACTCCTATGAGATATATCCAACTTCATGAAAGACTCTCCACTGATTAATGGTTCCAAATCAAGCTTTTTACATAGTGATTCATCCTGGTTTGATTAGAAGCTTGAAGAACTTCCCATATGTCCAAACAGGCTAAACATGGATATCTTGATTATAAAGTGGAATAACTTCTTTAACATACCTCTTATAGGATTTATTCAACTTCATGGACACTCTCCACTAATTAAAGGTTCCAAATCAAGCTTCTTACATAGTGATTCATCCTGGTTTGATTAGAAGCTTGAAAACCTCGCCATATGTCCAAACAGTCTAAACATGTATATCCTTATTAGAAAGTGGAATAACTTCTTCAACATAACTCCTATGAGATTTATCCAACTTCATGAAAGACTCTCCACTGATTAATGGTTCCAAATCAAGCTTTTTACATAGTGATTCATCCTGGTTTGATTAGAAGCTTGAAGAACTTGCCATATGTCCAATCAGTCTAAACATGGATATCAAAATTAGAAAGTTGAATAACTTCTTCAACATAACTCCCATGATATTTATCTAACTTCATGAAAAACTCTTCACTGATTAAAGGTTTCAAATCAAGCTTCTTACATAGTGATTCATCCTGGTTTGATTTAGAAGCTTGAAGAACTTGCCATATGTCCAAACATTCTAAACATAGATATCCTGATTAGAAAGTGGAATAACTTCTTCAACATACTTCATGAAACACTCTCCACTGATTAATGGTTCCAAATCAAGCTTCTTACATTGTGATTTATCATGGTTTTATTAGAAGCTTGAAGAACTTGCCATATGTCCAAACAGTCTAAACATGGATATCTTGATTAGAAAATGGAATAACTTCTTCAACATAACTCCTATGAGATTTATCCAACTTCATAAAAGAATCTCCACTGATTAATGGTTCCAAATAAAGCTTCTTACATAGTGATTCGTCCTTGTTTGATTAGAAGCTTTAAGAACTTGCCATATGTCCAAACAATCTAAACATGGATATCCTGATTAGAAAGTGGAATAACTTCTTCAACATAACTCCTATCAGATTTATCCAACTTCATGAAAGACTATGCACTGATTAATGGTTCCAAATAAAGCTTCTTACATAGTGATTCATCCTGGTTTGGTTAGAAGCTTGAAGAACTTGCCATATGTCCAAACAGACTAAACATGGATATCCTGATTAGAAAGTGGAATAACTTCTTCAACATAACTCCTATGAGATTTATCCAACTTCATGAAAGACTCTCCACTGATTAATGGTTCCAAATAAAGCTTCTTACATAGTGATTCATCCTTGTTTGATTAGAAGCTTGAAGAACTTGCCATATGTCCAAACAATCTAAACATGGATATCCTGATTAGAAAGTGGAATAACTTCTTCAACAAACTCCTATGAGATTAATCCAACTTCATGAAAGACTCTCCACTGATTAAAGGTTCCAAATCAAGCTTTTTACATAGTGATTCATCCTGGTTTGATTAGAAGCTTGAAGAACTTGCCATATGTCCAAACAGTCTACACATGGATATCCTGATTAGAAAGTGGAATAACTTCTTCAACATAACTCCTATGAGATTTATCGAACTTCGTGAAACACTCTCCACTGATTAATGGTTCCAAATCAAGCTTCTTACATAGTGATTCATCCTGGTTTGATTAGAAGCTTGAAGAACTAGCCATATGTCCAAACAATTTAAACATGGATATCTTGATTAGAAAATGGAATAACTTCTTCAACATAACTGCTATGAGATTTATCCAACTTCATGAAAGAATCTCCACTGATTAATGGTTCCAAATAAAGCTTCTTACATAGTGATTCATCCTGGTTTGGTTAGAAGCTTGAAGAACTTGCCATATGTCCAAACAGGCTAAACATGGATATCTTGATTAGGAAGTGGAATAACTTCTTCAACATAACTCCTATGAGATTTATCCAACTTCATGAAAGACTCTCCACTGATTAATTGTTCCAAATAAAGCTTCTTACATAGTGATTCATCCTTGTTTGATTAGAAGCTTGAAGAACTTGCCATATGTCTGACGAATCCCTTGTAAGGAGATTCTTTTTGTCCCTGATTCTATGAAGGAAGATCTTCTGGTTTGAGAGATAAAGGAATGAATCTGATGAAGATGGTTGATGATTGATTGGGGTTCCTTCAGAAATGATCTATGGATTGATCAGATCTTGTGTAGAATTGTCTAGATCAAGAGAATGAACTCTGGGTATGATCAAAGACAGGATTTTGCAATCAGAGAATGAACTCTATGCAGATTAATTGTTCAGATGATGAACAAGAGATTCACAGATTTTAGAGAGAGTTTTTTTTTATAAAAAGAGTGAATAATTATTTCTAAAACAAAAAGAGAGTATAAGTAACAAAAGAAGAAAAATGAAAAGTCCAAATGACAAAATAATTTCGAAAATGAAGAAAATAAAAGAGAAAATATCTTATTCAAGT
The DNA here is from genome assembly GCA_012274485.2 of Sinapis alba. Taxonomy (NCBI): domain Eukaryota; kingdom Viridiplantae; phylum Streptophyta; class Magnoliopsida; order Brassicales; family Brassicaceae; genus Sinapis; species Sinapis alba. The sequence continues at coordinate 2,638 of MU108684.1, read as the reverse complement.
CCAAAGACTGAATAAGTGAAGAGTTGATTTGGTTTGGCTTGATTTCCAACTTGATTTGATCTCCTTTTGGGCTGAAAATGACCCAACTCTTCTATAAGTCTGATCCATAACTTTTCCAGCTTGTTTAACTTGTTCTTCATTGCAAATATAAGATCTTTATGCTCCATTGCAGCCTCTAGTTTATCTCCAAGCTTTCCATTCATCCATCCAGGCTTATCCTTGGTCGCATAGTCAGTTGGTTCAACGATGGTTGCATCAATGTCCAAACAATCTAAACATGGATATCCTGATTAGAAAATGGAATAACTTCTTCAACAAACTCCAATGAGCTTTATCCAACTTCATGAAAGACTCTCCACTGATTAATGGTTCCGAATCAAGCTTCGTACATTGTGATTCATCCTGGTTTGATTAGAAGCTTGAAAAGCTTCCCATATGTCCCAACAGGCTAAACATGGATATTCTGATTAGAAAGTGGAATAACTTCTTTAACATACCTCCTATGGGATTTATTCATCTTCATGGACACTCTCCACTGATTAATGGTCCCAAATCAAGCTTCTTGCATAGTGATTAATCATGGTTTTATTTGAAGCTTGAAGAACTTGCAATATGTCCAAACAGTCTAAACATGGATATCCTAATTAGAAAGTGGAATAACTTCTTCAACATAACTCCTATGAGATTTATCCAACTTCATGAAAGACTCTCCACTGATTAATGGTTCCAAATCAAGCTTCTTACATAGTGATTCATCCTGGTTTGATTTGAAGCTTGAAAAACTTCCCATATGTCCAAACAGGCTAAACATGGATATCTTGATTATAAAGTGGAATAACTTCTTTAACATACCTCTTATGGGATTTATTCAACTTCATGGACACTCTCCACTAATTAAAGGTTCCAAATCAAGCTTCTTACATAGTGATTCATCCTGGTTTGATTAGAAGCTTGAAGACCTCGCCATATGTCCAAACAGTCTAAACATGTATATCCTTATTAGAAAGTGTAATAACTTCTTCAACATAACTCCTATGAGATTTATCCAACTTCATGAAAGACTCTCCACTGATTAATGGTTCCAAATAAAGCTTTTTACATAGTGATTCATCCTGGTTTGATTAGAAGCTTGAAGAACTTGCCATATGTCCAATCAGTCTAAACATGGATATCCTGATTAGAAAGTGGAATAACTTCTTCAACATAACTCCCATGATATTTATCCAACTTCATGAAAGACTCTTCACTGATTAAAGGTTCCAAATCAAGCTTCTTACGTAGTGATTCATCCTGGTTTGATTTAGAAGCTTGAAGAACTTGCCGTATGTCCAAAAAGTCTAAACATGGATATCTTGATTAGAAAATGGAATAACTTCTTCAACATAACTCCTATGAGAGTTATCCAACTTCATAAAAGAATCTCCACTGATTAATGGTTCCAAATAAAGCTTCTTACATAGTGATTCGTCCTTGTTTGATTAGAAGCTTGAAGAACTTGCCATATGTCCAAACAATCTAAACATGGATATCCTGATTAGAAAGTGGAATAATTTCTTCAACATAACTCCTATGAGATTTATCCAACTTCATGAAAGACTCTCCACTGATTAATGGTTCCAAATAAAGCTTCTTACATAGTGATTCATCCTGGTTTGGTTAGAAGCTTGAAGAACTTGCCATATGTCCAAACAGGCTAAACATTGATATCCTGATTAGAAAGTGGAATAACTTCTTCAACATAACTCCTATGAGATTTATCTAACTTCATAAAAGACTCTCCACTGATTAATGGTTCCAAATAAAGCTTCTTACATAGTGATTCATCCTTGTTTGATTAGAAGCTTGAAGAACTTGCCATATGTCCAAACAATCTAAACATGGATATCCTAATTAGAAAGTGGAATAACTTCTTCAAAAACTCCTATGAGATTAATCCAACTTCATGAAAGACTCTCCACTGATTAATGGTTCCGAATCAAGCTTCGTACATTATGATTCATTCTGGTTTGATTAGAAGCTTGAAAAGCTTCCCATATGTCCAAACAGGCTAAACATGGATATTCTGATTAGAAAGTGGAATAACTTCTTTAACATACCTCCTATGGGATTTATTCAACTTCATGGTCACTCTCCACTGATTAATGGTCCCAAATCAATCTTCTTACATAGTGATTAATCATGGTTTGATTTGAAGCTTGAAGAACTTGCCATATGTCCAAACAGGCTAAACATGGATGATATAGGCACGGATGGTACCCTTCTCAAACTGGTTTGATAAGCAAGACTAGATCAACAAACCGTGATATGGATGGATGGGAAGAGAGATAGGGCGGATGGAGATGGAATAGATGAAATGGATCCGGCTGGTTGAGATTTGTAGATGCTCTATGGAGATGGGAAACACCACTTGGTCGTGTAACCAACTTGATGAATCAAGGAATGGAGTATGGCGTGCGGATGGTTGATGGATTCAAGTGGTTTGCTCGTATAAACAACCCCACAAGAACAAAGCAATGGAGATGGATAGAAGAGATTGAATCACACAATCAATGGATCGAAGTGTAACCACAAGTCCTATGAACTGAACTTGATATAACACGGCTGCTCTCAAGAATGTTTCTCACAAACTCTCAAAAGA
>MU108683.1:8724-23884 GCA_012274485.2 Sinapis alba | reverse complement strand
TTTTTTTTTTTTTTTTTTTTTTAACATCAAACATCAAACGGCTATTCTATTACTCATACTTGAGGTGATCTGGGTAACCAGACCGGAATAGAACAACCAACATAACAAAGCGATCTATGGAAACTTCTTCCTCCCTTAGCAAGGGAAACTGAGAATCCATTTTGAGCACTAGGGATATACGACAGCTTGAAGTCCGGAAAGCATAATTACAAAATCCTAATCTCCTCCAATTCTGTTACAAATCTTGGTCACTTCTTTGGCTCCCTTACCATAGCAATCAGATCTTTACAGTCCGTTCCAAAGCTCTGACAAAGTGAGTATTAAACCATGCTCTCCATTGCCCATCGCAATGCTTCCAGCTCTGAGTGTAGAGAAGATTCTTTTCTATTAAAGTTCCTTATACCCATTAATTGAGTTTGCCCTCCATTGTCCTTCCAGATCCACCCGCACCCACTGAACAGAGCTGTGTCGGTCCAAGAACCGTCCACCATACAAATATTTTCCAAGCTTATGACTTGGGATTCCACACAATTGAGATCCTGGGTAACTATATCCACCTGGTCATTTGCATCAAACCATGCATTGCACTCACCCTCTGCAAATCGAACCAAATTTTTAAAATGAACATTTACTATAAATTAATTATCTTTCTTTTGTTACAAATAATATAATCTATACTCTATTAAAAGGGGATTATAAAGCTGTTTTAGGTGTGCCACATGGGCAAGGAAAATCAGCCAATGATAACATTTTATTAATACAACTCAGATTCATTAACAGATTCGAATGGGCTGTGAATTAATTGGGCTGAAACACAAAAGCTGTTTGCTCAGCCAAAGCCCACCCGGCAGCCCTTTCTCCTCCGCAAACCCTAGAAAAAAAAAATCGAAAGCAAAGCTTTCTTCTCTCAATGTCTCGACTTCTCACCCTCTCGGTTCCAGTTTCTCTCCTCCGTTACTAATCCTCTTCTTCATCAATCATCTTCTTTAGTGTAGATTAATGGCTTCGATTCATCTACCCCTCTGCGCCCCTATTTATACGATCCTTTACTTTTCACTTTCACAAACCCTATCTCTCAAATATCTTCCAATCAATTCTAAGCAACGGCGATGGAACCCAACGTCAAATCCTCCGTCTCTGCCTCCGCAGAACCCAGTCTCCGTTCCAATCAAGCTCAAGTGGTGGTGTCAAAACGAAATGGCAAATCGCCCGTATCATCATCCAACGATCTTGAAGTCATGCTGTTCAAAGATGTGTCGCTAGGCCCCCACGAAACTGAGCTACGTTTTCGTCTGATCCATTTCTGGGAAGCTCAGAATCCAATCAAAAAGACCATCATCGGCCTAGAAATGCTTCTCATCGACGAACAGGTATCGGGATCTCCTTATTTTGACTCCTGTCTTACAACTAAAATATGTTATTATTATTCAACCTTACATCTTACGGTTTTGTAAATTATTTATGCAGGGGACTGACATTCAGGGCTTCATCTCACCAGGACGAATGAAAAAATATTTGCCAGACTTGAAGCAAGGAGCTCTGTATAGTCTATTCAACTTTTACGGGTGTAAAAGCAAGGATGTCTACCGGGTGGCTTCTGGAAATGTCACCGTGTCCTTCTCCCACAACTCCGAGTTGGTGCCCCTTGGCAACAGTTCTGCTCCTTTCTTGGAAGACCGTTTTAGGTTCCACACCTACAATGTTTTTGAGTCCAACTGTGACCTCAGAGGTGACCTTTACGGTATGTTCTTCACCACTTCTTGATTCAGGTTCTCTAAATAGTTTGTTAATAAAATGTTTTACGTAGTCGAACGTTTAAAACTAATTTTTCGTCAACTTATTAAGCAACTAAGAACTGTTCTTAAAATTTTAGATTGCTATTTTCTGAAATGTAAATAACAATAATTAACTGAGAACGTAAATATCAAGTGTTTACCAAACTCTGTTTAAGAAAGTATCACCCGTTCATAGTTGTTTATGTTGAGGTATTAGTGAAAGAAATATTAAGAAAATAGAGTATAGATTAGTATGTGCAAACGTCACTCTGTACTTTGTCTCCGTCTGTGTTTTTCCTTTTACCTTGAGTTCATCTTTGTCCTCTCTACCTCGTAAAAAAGAATGTGTGATCAGTATATTTTTTGATTTCCAAATCCAAACTTCAAGACTTTTTACGTACCTAACCTCCAGTGTTTCTTTTCCAAAATGAATTAGATGTTGTTGGGCACTTGAAGGTTGTCAATGGACAGCCTCTCAGTGTCCGTCCCTTCGTAGATGAGGTGGAGGTAGCAATGACTCGGCGAGTTTTGGTTCACGTGCAAACACATGAGTGAGTATTACTTCGTTGCATTATTTCGAAGCATGTTTTAGTAAGAAATTTTTAACACGTTATTCTCTATGATTAACAGGGGACCTGTGATGAAGCTCTACCTTTGGGATCAAGCTGCCATCGACTTCTGCAGCAAGTTCAACTCTGCTGAGAACACTCCGACTGTGGTTTTGGTGACGACCGTCAATCCAAAACGTCTAGGAGGTAATCCTTTCTCATTTCCGAATTTCTTCTTTGCTTATAGATGATAGGTAAAGCGTTTGCTAATACTGCCAGCATGAACATGTAGAGTATAGATTTTTCATAGATATAGCAAGTCCCAAATAGTTTGTACTAACTTCCTATATCTCATCATACGCTAGGTACCCTTGCTCTCACCACCATGTCCTCTTCACGCGTATTCATTGACCATGATGTCCCTCCAACTAGGGAGTATCTGACATGGTGAGTATATTTCCATTACAAGGTCTGAGGTACGATCTAATGTCAACTAACTGTTTTCTAACGTTGTCTCAGGATGAGCTCTAACCCTGAGATTGCTCAGAAAGTTAATGCTGATGTTGTGACAAAGCCTGAGATACTAACAATTGCTGAAATTTTCTCTTACATCGGCCAGCCCAACGCAAAGGTACAAATGCAGTCGTAACGAGCGTATTATTTACAAAAAGCTTACGTAGTAATATCACTGTTTTGCATATTTTTGCAGGCTGCATTATTTGAATGCACTGCCACGATCGATGACGTCGTGCATGGGTCTGCATGGTATTACATTGGTTGTGGTGGGTGCAAGACCAAGGCAGTCAAAGGCCCGACGTCATTGATGTGTCCCAAGTGTGAGAAGGACAACATCGCTGGTGAAGCACAGTACGAACTCCAGCCCCAAAAAATATTAAATCTGTGCTATTGTTGCCTTCTAACATTGTTATTACAGGTACCGTGCGAGGATTTCTGTCTACGACAAGAGCGAGCAAGCTGTTTTCGTCCTGTTGGGTGATGCTGGTCGTGAAGTTGTTGGGAAGCACGCATCGGAATTGGTCAGCAACTACTTTGAGGTAAATGTACAGCTTATTTCATCGTCCTTTAGTTATCACACTTACACTTTTGTTCTAAATGTTAGGCTAATGGAGACAAAGGAGCTGATTTCTTAGTGCCAGTGCCACAGCCTCTGCTCAATGCCATTGGTCAGACTCATAGGTTTAGTGTGAAGGTCACTGATCACAACCTGACGGGGAAGACCCGAGCACTAACTGCCATCAAGGTCCAAGCTCCAGCTGCGCCATTACCTATTCAAGCCTCTGAAGAAAACATCGTTGTTGGAGCATCCGATGAGCCATTGGTGTCTGCAGATGGTGTTTGTCAACCTCCCAAAAGTTGTGAAGGTTTTGTGGAGGATGAGGTCGACAAAGGTTGTGACAGCTATGAGCCATCGACAGCCAAACGCCCCAAGCTCTCGGATTAAGGCCACCATCCATATGTTTATGGATTGAAGTGTTACTTGCTTCCCAAGTTTTTATTTCCCTGTCTACTTTTAAACTCAAGTCTCATTTTCGAGTTTTTAGTTTTTGGATTACTTATCCCTTGCAAACACTTTTTTCTTAAGAATGGATAATTTGTTTCGTTGCATTTTACTTCAAATTTTGTTTCTGCTTATTATCATATTGATATTACATAATTATGGATAGTTGACAAAGAGTTGAATAGTTAATATACAACCACTCCTACGATTCATACAATATAAACCGTGAAACTTAATGTTCCATCTTTGAATTTTGTCGATGAAGTTCAAATTAAAGAAAGAAATGATATAAAAAATCAAAACGTCTTCACCGTATCAATTTACAATTATTACACGGAATAAATGTCATAAAATTAGGACCCAATTACTTAGTCAAACATATTTACTACCATATTATCTTCTAAAAAGGATACGAAGATAGCAACATATACTCACGCATTGACATCTTTCCCCAATTTCCTTCAACAATATTATTCTCCACAAAGAACAAAGGCATAAAAAAACATCAACTTCCTCTAAGATATACACGAAGTCGAGTATAATCAGTCTATCGGAATTGATTACCAAGCTGTTATCAAGACACCCATCCAGCAGACTAAGCCAGCGTACATAAATTTATATGTGTCAATTATTATAATTCTTCATTCAAATATATAACTTCCAATTCTATTGATGAAAGCTTGCTCTCCCAACGGAATGAAGACCCCTCCTCCAGCCTTAACCGTTGATACCGGAGGTACGATAAATTCTTGCTTCAACAATATTATTAAAATATTTCATTTTCTCGACAAATTTTTAAAATATTATGTGAAATAGCAGCATATTAACGTATATTATTTTTTGAATAAGTTGGCTGCACTATATATCACACATATACAATAAAAAACTATGATCCCACCAACACAACACTTACTATACAGCCAATATGAATATGTGCAGAAGTCACTTTGCACTCAATTAATCTTCATATACATGATTACAATGAAAAAAAGCCCTCCAAAATCTTATTTTCCCTGGAGATTAGAGACTGTATTCCATTTTCCTTACTTTCCAAAATAAATAAATTCACTGGATTCATTCCAATTATTTAAAACATTTAATTGAATAACACGATGTAGAGTAACCACATTTGCTAAGTTTTTTGTGCGACATCCCTCTGTATAAGGTATTACATATTGAACCAATAATTGTCGTCAAAATTAGAAAAAATACACTCGATCAAACAAGGAGATGTATAGCTTAACTGTGAATACAATTTCGTCAAACGCTTATACATGAAACACAATATTATACGTTTTGTGGCTACCTATATCTATTGAATTCACTGCCACAATTTTTTTAAAGAAAATATAACCCACTTAAACAAGGTAAGTAATACTATCAAAGCAAAAATCATATTGCCGTAATTCTCTTAATCATTGCCACCTACAACATTTTGACTTCCTACTAATTTATGGCAGACATTCGTAAAGAACAAAAATTTATCATATATAACAGTGTTTTAGCTAACACTAAACACAAACTTACATAACGGATTTCATAACATTTTAGTCTTGCGTGCTAAATGAAATACCAGATTTGTTGTTTAAAGAAATCATGAGAAAAAATTCGCTAGAATACTCCAAGGAAATTTGTACAATCCAAATTTAGAAATCGGTTTAATTAATTAGGACAGTCTCGAAATGTCTTTGCAAACCAAAGCCGCTAAAATCCTATTGGCGTAGTTTCTTAATCATTGCCACGGAAACGCTCGATCTGAAATCAATATCATTAGGACTTTCTATTAATTTACGGGATGCACTTGCAAATACAGTAAATATATCGTTCTCTCAGCCTAAACCACAGCCACTGTTAAAAGCAATAATGATGAAAAAAACTCAAAATAATCGAACAAATAATTTTAATAAAAAAAATTGATAAAAATTTTATTAAAAAATTAATTGAAAACTTAGGTTAAGAGATTAATATTCATTATATTAGTAGAGCTAACTAATCAAACCTTAGATCATTATACGAGTTTATTACCCAATAATTAGTATACTATATATCAAAAAAAAAGTCCAAGTATATTTGCCGAGGTACACAGTACCGCATTATTCCACCGTAAATTTTTTTTTTTTTTTAATGCACTTTGCAACCCAAATCTTTCCATTTGCCTCATCAATTTTGTATTAATACAACTATTTATTTATTTTGTTTTGAATGGGTCTAAAAGTTTTATGAAAAGTTTTATGTTTAACAATATAGAAACTTCATCCAGGATCACACATAAGAGGAAACGGGGTCGGCCCCTTGGATCACGCACCAAACAAAAAGGTATTATCAGTCTAAAAAAATAGAAATACCATCCAAAAGTATGCAGTAAATAATATATTAAAAATTGTTTTTTTGACAGCCCACCAGATATTGGATCAACCAATGTTCAAACCAAAGTACTATGATTGTAAGTTCAAATGGATTATTACAAATATAACCTCCTACAAAAAAAAATTAACAACTAATTTTTCTGTAATTTTAAATCCACAGGTGGTTGTGATAAATGCGAACTTTACGGTAAAAATACGAAACACTCTAAAAAAAATAATTAGTACCAAATGTATTACTAATGTAGTTTTAATGTTCATAATTTTTAATTTAAAAAACAGTATTACAAAAGAATGCTCGAAGCATGAGAAAAGCCATCCTACTATCCAAACGAGCTTCTGCTACACCACAAGGTAAGTACCTTTGCAAACAAATGTTCTCATAAAAATTATATGCTCTTTTACAATTCTCAGCTAGAGGATTAACCCACATTCTAAACGCTCCATCAGGAACGCGTCGTTTTTGCTACAAGCGAGCTAAGAAGACAGGTAAATATTTCCAAAACATTTATTTCTTTACTAAATATTCTGCCTAAAAAATCTAAGAACACCCGATCCGCGGGCATTATTTGTATAGAAAAAAAAAAAATATATATATATATATATAATATTGACTAACTTATACCACGGATGAAAATTCACCATTTCTAATTACAGGAAACTAGAATATTTTAAAATAGTAATTAATATAATTAGTAAGCAATATTAAATAATACGTTAGAACACTATCTAAATAATCATCTTACTCCTCTATTTTTTTAAAAAAACTTTCTCTTACCAACATAAATTTAAACAAACATTAATGGCTACTTTTCCTTGCTATCCGTACTCAAACTTGTATTTACATAGATTTAATATCCATGTACGAAAGAAAAATATAATAGACAGATACCTGCAACCATTAACCCAAAATAATAATATAAATATAAGCTTTAGTATAGGAAAATTAATGGCAACACATTAACCGAATTTGGAACAACTGTGTAAACTTTCAAGCTTTTTGGATTTATACTTATCTTTTAATAATCTAAATGTAACTTAGTAATAAAACTTCATAAAATCTACAAAATTCCTTACACATGTTCCCTAAATGTGTATTCAGATAAGGGATCCACATCTACGATTAAAGAGAATCCAATTGTAGAATGCGGAAAATGTGGTGCGTTAGTGTGGACTTCGGAAAGCACTGGGACAGACACCAGAACTGGAGAACTAAGGTTTACAATATGTTGTAACCAGGGCCAAATAAAGCTTCCCCTAATGAAACAACCCCCCGCTGTGTTAGAAGAGCTACTCGAGTGCCGTTGGTTTCGTGTCACCATCAGAATCTACAACGCCGTTCTGGCATTCACCTCAATCGGAGCTAAGTTGGATTACAGCGTGGTATACGCGCCATGGCCATTCACTTTTCGTATCCAAGGTCAAAGCCACCACCGAATCGGTTCGCTTATACCGTCACAAGGGCAACAACCAAAATACCTTCAGCTATACATATTTGACACAAACAACGAAGTCAGTAACCGATTAAAGGCAATGGGGCAAAATTCTACCGAGGGCAAGCTTGATGAGACAACAATGAAACGGCTTATCGAGATGCTAGACGAGAATAATTGCTTAGCTAAGGTTTTTCGACGCGCCCGTGACTACTATGAAACCAACTCTGAGGAAGAATTCCACATTCGGTTACTCCAAGATAAAGGCAAGGGAAAGGAATATGATCTACCGAGTGCGAGCGAGGTGGCAGGACTAATTGTAGGAGATATGTCATCGACAAGTGGAGAACGTGATATAGTGGTTCAGTTTCAATTAGAGACTTTACAGCAGATACGCGACGACCATCCTTTATACATGAGCCTTCAATACCTTATCCTGTTCCCATATGGCGAATACAGTTTCCACCCCGAAATACCGTTAAACCTAGAAACTGACACCTCAAAAACAAGACAATTCCTAACCATACGCCAGTATTACGCCTCCCAGATTCAGACAAGACTTAACCAAGGAATGACATTGATAAAAGGAGGGCGCTTACTACATCAATATGTTGTTGACGTCTATACAACTATTGAAGAAGACCGGCTTAGATGGGCCAGGAACAATCAAGATCTCCTAAGGGCCGAGTTGTACAGTAACGTCCTTGACGCTGTATCCAAAGGTGACACGGACGCCAAACTCATTGGTCAGAGGTTTATACTCCCACCAAGTTTCACTGGCGGACCTCGGTACTTAATTGAGAAATACCATGATGCAATGGCTATTTGCAGGCAATTCGGCAATCCGGATTTGTTCATTACCATGACTGCTAATCCAAACTGGCAAGAGATTAAAGAACATCTAGCAACATATGGTGGAGATTCCCCGAACGATAGACCTGATATCGAATGTCGAGTTTTTAAGATAAAGTTGGACCAACTACTTGAAGATTTCAAAAAGGGAACATTTTTCAAGCCATATACTGCATGTTAGTTGTCAAAAATTTAAGTCGTTATTCATTTTTGGTGTTCTAATACATTTTTACCCTTACCATTTCTACAGCTCTGCATAGAATAGAGTTTCAAAAGAGAGGGCTTCCTCATGCACACATATTATTGTGGTTTGGCAACTCTTCTAGAACACCAAGTGCGGAAGAAGTTGATAAAATTATTTCCGCAGAGCTCCCATACAAAGAAAAGGACCCAGAAGGTTACAACTTAGTCTCAAAACACATGATCCATGGTCCATGTGGAGTCATTAAACCAAACTCTCCATGTATGGAAAAAAATGTGTGCACTAAAAAATATCCACGGCCATATAATGACTACACTACGATTGACAAATCAGGGTATGTCTTATACCATCGCCGTAGAGACGAGAACGCATCTGTGGTGAAAGATGGTGCAGTCATGAACAACACATCTGTTGTGCCTCATAACATTGCTATCTTGAAGAAATATGAAGCCCATATTAATGTTGAATGGTGTAACCGTACAAGTGCAGTGAAGTATCTGTTCAAGTACATAACCAAGGGTGTTGACAAAGCAACTGCTGTTCTTGAAAAAGGGAATAACACAAGTTCCTTTGAGAAAGGTAAGGAGGCGGTCACCAGGCAGAGAAATGAGATCCAGGACTTCCTTGAGTGTCGCTATTTATCAGCATGTGAATCTATGTGGCGAATCTTTGCTTTCCACATACACAAAAGAAAACCATCCGTGCAGAAGCTAATTATTCACTTGGAAGGCGAACATAATATCACAGTCAAAGAGACAGATGATCTTGGACGTGTTATTCGGAAGCCAGGAATCGAGAAAACTATGTTCACTGAATGGATGGTGTTATGCAGAAGATCAGAGTTTGCACGAACATTAACGTACGTGCAAATTCCTGAATATTTTGTATGGAACAATAGCACTAAAGTATGATCTGAACGTAAGAAGGGAGTTCAAATTGGAAGAATAGTAACTGTTCACCCATCATCAGGAGATCGCTATTACCTAAGGATCCTCATAAATAAGATAAAGGGTCCTAGGAGTTATGACGAGCTCAAAACGTTTAACGATGTCAAGTACCCTGATTACAAATCAGTTTGCTACGCCAGGGGGTATTTAGACAACGATGTCCTATGGCACGAGAGTATGTCAGAGTGTAGTACATGGGCTACTCCATTCCAACTCCGCGAAATGTTTGTCACATTCCTAATCAATTGTTTCGTATCAAGCCCTAAGGATCTTTGGGAACATTCTTGGAAATCAATGAGCGAAGACATTCTTTATAAGAGGCAGAGCATTCTCGGTCATAAGAATCTACAGTTGGATGATGAAAACCTAGAGCAGTATACATTAATCGAAGTGGAAAAGCTGATGCGCATGCATGAACGCTCATTAAGTGATTTTGGAGGCATACCGAAGATAAAACCAGTATTACTTAAAGAACTTGGGAACAGTTTGTGGAACCAAGAGCTAGACTACGATGTTGCTGAGGAAACATTGAGACACGAAACACAATACAACCAGTTGAACGATGAGCAACGCGTCGTCTACAATGCTGTTTTGGAGTCTATCGAAAAAAAGCAAGGGAAATTATTCTTCGTAAATGGGGCAGGTGGTACTGGAAAAACTTTCTTATACCAAACCCTGATATCTAGACTACGATCAAGGAAACAGATCGTTCTACCGGTAGCCTCATCAGGAATAGCTGCATTACTTCTACCAAATGGGAGGACTGCACATTCGCGCTTCAATATTCCTTTGAAGTTATCTGAAGAAAAACTTTGCCACATCAAACCGGGGACAATGCTTGCTGAACTGATAGAGAATACTGATCTTATTATTTGGGATGAAGCACCTATGGCGCATAAGCATGCTTTCGAGTCACTGGACAAAACTTTGAAAGATTTATTATCAGCTAAAAACCTAGAAGCAAAACTTCAACCATTTGGTGGAAAAACGGTTTTGTTAGGCGGTGATTTTCGACAGATCTTACCCATAATTCCGCAGGGGAATAGAGCAGACACCGTCTTAGCTTCTATAAGTCATTCTTATCTATGGGAAAATTGCCACAAGTTCTCTTTGAAGACAAATATGCGGATAAACCGAGCTGATTTAGAGTTCTCTGACTGGGTCCTTAAAGTTGGAGAGGGTACTGCACCAACAGCATCAGAAGATGGGTTTCACCAGCACCATGAACAAATGATTGATGTCGAAACTTCATTAGTTCAGCAAATAGCCGAGGACTCCGTTAAACAAGTTGTGGAGACTGCATACGGTGATCTCAGAAAACTTAAAGCATTTGATAGTTCGTTCACTAGCAAAGCTATACTCACTCCGCGGAATGAAACTGTCGACGAAATCAACGCCTATACGATCTCCCACACTGACGGTGTGTCAAAAGAGTATTTTAGTTCTGATAGCTTCGAGATATCAGATACCCAATCAGAACAGAACGACACTCTATACGCTGTTGAGTATCTCAATTCTTTGGATTTTCCAGGACTACCTACTCATAAGCTGACTCTGAAGGTTGGGGCACCAGTCATGCTCCTACGAAACCTAAATCAAAAAGGAGGCTTATGCAACGGTACCCGTTTGATCCTAACTTATGTTGGACAACACGTTCTAGAGGCTGAAATTGTCACTGGCTCACACATTGGTAAAAGAGTTCTCATCCTTAGAATTGTTCTCTTACAAGATGAAACATGACTACCTTTCACATTGCGAAGACGACAGTTTCCTATCAGACTATGTTACGCGATGACAATAAATAAAAGTCAAGGATAAAGTTTAAAAGAAGTTGTCCTATACTTACCAAAGCCGGTATTCACTCATGGCCAACTGTATGTAGCCCTCTCACGTGTTACAAGCAAGGCTGGGTTGACAATCATTCAAGGAAAAGATTCTCATATTGACAAAGTGAAGAATATAGTCTATAAAAAAATCTTTAAAGATCTCCTATTCCATGAAGGTAGAAGAAATCTTACTTTCATTTTTGATTTTACCCATTCCTTCTAATCTTATTACTAATAACACAAATTTATATGTTTGACAGCATTCTAAGTATCGACCAACGGAAAATATCAGCAAACGAAATTCTTCCATCAGCCATGGATATGCCTTTCTAATCTAATTAATATTTAACTTTACTAATACACTTGCTTACTTTATTACAGGCTACACTTTCATCCATTCCACATACAACTTTTCCACCCTCCCCTCGACTTTTCTAGAAACTTATCATTCTATTTAATGTTTATTTTGTCAATTACAATATCAGCTTCTCTCATCTTTTATACATGACTCTTACAATGTCTCAATTTCCACAGTTATCAGGGAAAAAAATTAAAACAAAAGCTCCTACATCTTTTATTTATTCCGGAAGTTGTTCTAAACAAATAAGATAAAAAAATGGGCTAAAATCAAAAAACTTATTACAAATTTAAATAGCTTAATTAAACTTTTTTTTTAAAAAAGATTCACATATAATCAAACCCCCCCAAAATATTAATTCAAACATCCGCAGCGTTGACTAATCTCCTTTGCATCAGTACTATATTCCAAACGTTAAACCTAATATTTGTTATAAAATTAAATTCCAATGCGAACAACAAAAATCACAAATCTATCTTCAAAAAAAATCCAAAGGTAAAGTAAATCACAAAACATTCACGTTAAAAAAATCCATTCACATTAACGTAAATAAAAAAACACTCCTCTAATAATATCATTAAAACAGAAAACGTAACCACAATTCTAAAAAAAACTCAAACTTAAAACTGAAAATAGGAGAAACTACGTATGCAAGCCACACTTATTTTTTACAATAACATTCCCTAAAGTAACAAACTACGTATACAAGACACAAAATAAGAGAATGTCAATACAAATTATAAGTTCAAATAACATAACACTCACTAAATGATCTGAATGATTTTAAAACTAAACACTGCCCAAAACTTCAGAAAAAATCATATAAGATTTGCTCATTAAAAATATAATTATCATCAGCCCTTCTAAAACAAAAAAACAAGTAGAAAAGAACCATTAAAAAAACTGCATTTCCAACAAAAAAAAAAAGATGAAACAGCCCATCAGTCAACGACTAAGATAACTCTCAATTTAATTGTCAATTATATATAATGTAACAACAAGTCAACAAAATTCAATACTTCAAAAACATAATATTTACATCTAAATGCTATAAAACCTTGCATTACTTCCAACTTTAAACTCACAAAAAAAAAAAAATGAATAGCTAACCAATTCTTTCTTACCACTTCACACACCAAACACAGCCTGCGGCAACAACTCCCAAACACACACTCCAAGTCTACATCAACCGACCCAACACACAACAATCTATCATCGATTTTAAGCTCCCATCCATCACCGATAACCAAGGTAATTTTAACGACTCCATAATTGAGGGCATGGAATTCATGCTAACCTACCATGAAATAGAACACCGAGATTCGACTATGCTTATTCAAAAAACAGCCCAATATGTGATGGAGTTATTCACAACCGAGAACACAAGCATTTATGACGATCTTCAGGTTACTCTAAGAATCACAGACTACAATGAAAACGCTTATGCACGACTTGACGTCGACCTTATCATCGCTGATATAGAAGATACTAATAGGCTTCCAAACTCGGAAGAAGAAGATGAAACATGCACAGTCTGCTTCGGAAATTACCGCAACGGAACCTATCTATGCAATATTTCGTGCGGCCACACCTTCCATTTCCAATATATTAGCCAATGGCTTTATACAAACATCAGTTGTCCCGTATGCAGGGACAATCTACTATGATTCAGCAATATAACAATTTTAAAAAGAGTTTTAAAGTTTCAAAAAACAGTTTAAATGTCATCTTGCTTCCATGTTAACTTTTTATGTTTTAACTTATTTTCCCAATAAAAAAATGTTTTTTTATCACAATAAGATATCACAAAATTCATACGAGACTATTCAAAATAATATCTACTAAAATCAGATTTGAAAAACCAGTTCCTTCCAAATACTAATGATAAGGACTTGCCTATTAATTTTACTCTTACCAGATACATTATTGACACCCACAATTATATTCTGCATCTAATTCACAACTTTCTTAAAGAAATAAAAAAAAATACAAAACCACTCTCAAATTCAACGACATATAATAATTCATTTATAATAGATTTTAATCCCATATTTTTACCACATACGTTAAAAAATATATAACAAAAGTATGAATAAAACTCTTAAGCAAATACAGTAGAACGAAATATATATATTTACTCACACTTACGTTTGAATATACAAACTACAATAAACAAACACTCTAAATTTGGGCATCATAATATAATACAACAAATTTTTAGAAAAAAAAAACCAACAACTCACCTCTTCACTAGCAACAAGATTTTACTTTGACACTTCCATCAGCCACATCAAACACTTCGGAGGACGGATAGCAAGTGGATCACAAAATAAAAATATCAGCAACTCCTTCCCTAAAAAATCTCCTTTCATTACTCCTATCTTCATCTTCTACATTTTTATAATCCAAAGTAAAATATACAAATCCATTTTTCGCGCATCGCGCGGACAAAGAACCTAGTATAGCTTAATAATATAATTTCTAATATATAAATGGACTCCTATAAATCAGGATTGGTTAATCACAATATCTTTTGATATCTTTTCATTTTAAATATAAATATATAAAAAATTCTAACAAATCTGTTTAAAAAACTATAACAAGATTTTAATTTTTAAACTTATATGTAAATATTTTCATTAATTTCAAATTAGTTATGAAATATAATTATACATTTATATATTTTAAAAAATTAAAAATATAAATTCTATTCTATTTTATCTATTATATAATCATAATCAATCATTTTAAGAAAAAAAATATTATATTGAGCTAAATATGATAAAAATTTATTAAATTGTTACATTTATATATTTTATTTTTTGTAAGTATTTATTTTCAAAATATAATATGTAGGTAACATGTGTTAACATTAACAAACTATATAATACATGTTTAAAAATGGGCTTTTTGCGAAAGTGACTCAAAACTTGAAGCCAATTGCAAAACCAACCTCTGATTTTTTTGATATTTTGATTTTCCCTTTTCACCCTAGAATTTCGGATAATTTACGAAAATGCCATTAATGTAAATTTTTTTTTTTTTCGAAAATGTGTGTATTATCATATCAGCCTCATCTTCATCAAGTATTTACAATATTGCCATTGGCTTCAATACACCAACCACCATGAACAACCAATTTGAAGCTTTTAATGCTTCTAAAAATAGATTTTGACTTTCCTTTTTCGTTTGTAAAGGTTAAAAAACTTCATCTCTTTCACTTTCTCTCTTTAATCATCCAAAAATACAAAAGATTCTGATTCAAAATTGGTTCATAGAGGCATTTAACGAGTGGGGCGCCCATGGTTCTTGGTCATTAACGAGTTGGTCGTTTTCT
>MU108680.1:0-23905 GCA_012274485.2 Sinapis alba | reverse complement strand
GAACGCTCCTATTTCCTCATCATTCTTGAACTCCCGGTTCTTCCTTTGTCAGCCGCTAGTGGCAGCGGTGACATGGTGTTGATGATGACATAGTAGTCACACTTACATAAGTTGGCAGGAGAGTTTGTATCATTGTTGTTGTATGTGTAATGTGTATGTGAGTCTAACGACACCGGAGGAGGATAGGGAGTTTTTTTTTTGTTTCCGGTGGGATTAGGAGAGAAGAGGATATTGTTTGAGTTTGACTCGCCGGAAAAGAAAACGTAACATGTAGTTATAGAGTCTGCAAGGCTTGTTTTCTCTTTTGTTTGCACCGTGTAAATTTGATAACTCCGAGGGAGGCAAACGAATGAAGAAGAAGAAGATAGATATTTGATTGGCCTATCCTTTATAATTGTAACTTGTTGTTGTGAAGCAAAAATCTACAGCAAGTTATATCAACTTTGTTCTCATGATTCATAAAACACAAAGTCATGTAAGGGCGCTGCATAAGGTTGATATATTCTAAGGATTACTACTAGAGCATCTAATAAGATTCTCAACATTAAAAAAAAACTAAAAGATAATAAAAATGAATGACAGAAAAAGATGAGTCTATCAAATGACAAACCCATCAATTTTTTTGGAGAAACTCTTAAAACACATGGCATTGATTAAAATGGTCTATGTATTTTTATTAATTATATAAATAAAATGTATAAAAGTTGTTGATTTCGTAATTGTGAGATATTCAGGGAAGTTTCTCACCACTAATGGTACTTAAAACTAGTTACTAGGTGGATTAATAATGAAAATGATAGTGGGGGGTTTTGCAGTTAATGTATCTACCAAATCTAAAGTAGTTGAGCAGCTCTAAATGTCAAAGAGAGTACGATATTATTCAAACTTAATTACACATCCCCACTGTCTCTCCACATAGTTTTATTTCGAACCAGTAGGCTGATTTAAAATTTCTCTGCAAGTTAGCTATAAGTTGTAGTGATGTATACATTATTGAAATAGTAAAGTAGGAGGACATGGAATTAAATAAAGGATGACAGGCTATGATATGAAGAGGAGACTTCTATATAAAAAGACTGCACTTGGGTGTCACTCATTAATTGCTTCGTAGAAAAAAACTTGAACATGAGAACATGCGGAGAAACGCGGTGTAGGAAAGAAGATGTTGAAGGGCTCTCTCAACCATATCTCATAAATGCTCTCTCTACTTACTATGTAGTATATATAGTGTTAGTAGCTAGTCAAGTGAGCTATAACAATTGTCTACTGATCATTAAACAAGATCTTAGAAAACTATACTAAAGATATGGGGAAAGTCTATCTTTGGTTTTTGAGTTTGATGCTTGTAGTGGTGGTGATAGGGGTTGTGGAGTGTAGGAGACTTGAGAAGGAGACGTTGGGAGGCGGTGGTGGTGGAATTGGCGGCGGTTTTGGTGGCGGCAAAGGTTTTGGAGGAGGAATTGGTGGAGGTGGAGGTGCCGGTGGAGGTTTTGGTGGTGGTATAGGAGGAGGCCATGGTGGCGGTCTAGGAGGTGGCATTGGTGGAGGCCACGGTGGAGGTTTTGGTGGTGGTTTAGGTGGAGGCCATGGTGGCGGTCTAGGAGGTGGCATTGGTGGAGGCCACGGTGGAGGTTTTGGTGGTGGTTTAGGTGGAGGCCATGGTGGCGGTCTAGGAGGTGGCATTGGTGGAGGCCACGGGGGCGGTGCTGGTGGTGGTCTAGGAGGTGGTGCTGGTGGTGGTGCAGGAGGAGGCGCTGGTGGTGGTGCAGGAGGCGGTGCTGGTGGTGGTCTAGGAGGTGGTGCAGGAGGCGGTGCTGGTGGTGGTATTGGTGGTGGTGCCGGTGGAGGTGCTGGTGGTGGTATTGGTGGTGGTGCCGGTGGAGGTGCTGGTGGTGGTATTGGTGGTGGTGCCGGTGGAGGTGCTGGTGGTGGTCTAGGAGGTGGTGCAGGTGGCGGTATTGGTGGTGGTGCCGGTGGAGGTTCTGGTGGTGTGAACGCTCCTATTTCCTCATCATTCTTGAACTCCCGGTTCTTCCTTTGTCAGCCGCTAGTGGCAGCGGTGACATGGTGTTGATGATGACATAGTAGTCACACTTACATAAGTTGGCAGGAGAGTTTGTATCATTGTTGTTGTATGTGTAATGTGTATGTGAGTCTAACGACACCGGAGGAGGATAGGGAGTTTTTTTTTGTTTCCGGTGGGATTAGGAGAGAAGAGGATATTGTTTGAGTTTGACTCGCCGGAAAAGAAAACGTAACATGTAGTTATAGAGTCTGCAAGGCTTGTTTTCTCTTTTGTTTGCACCGTGTAAATTTGATAACTCCGAGGGAGGCAAACGAATGAAGAAGAAGAAGAAGAAGAGAGATATTTGATTGGCCTATCCTTTATAATTGTAACTTGTTGTTGTCAAGCAAAAATATACAGCAAGTTCTATCAACTTTGTTCTCATGATTCATAAAACACAAAGTCATGTAAGGGCTGCATAAGGTTGATATATTCTAAGGATTACTACTAGAGCATCTAATAAGATTCTCAACATTAAGAAAACCTAAAAGATAATAAAAATGAATGAGAGAAAAAGATGAGTCTATCAAATGACCAACCCAGCAATTCTTTTTGAGACTCTTATAACACATGGCATTGTATTAATGGTTTATGTATTTTTATTAATTATATAAATAAAATGTATAAAAGTTGTTGATTTCGTAATTGTGAGATATTCAGGGAAGTTTCTCACCACTAATGGTACTTAAAACTAGTTACTAGGTGGATTAATAATGAAAATGATAGTGGGGATTTTGCAGTTAATGTATCTACCAAATCTAAAGTAGTTGAGCAGCTCTAAATGTCAAAGAGAGTACGATATTATTCAAACTTAATTACACATCCCCACTGTCTCTCCGCATAGTTTTATTTCGAACCAGTAGGCTGATTTAAAATTTCTCTGCAAGTTAGCTATAAGTTGTAGTGATGTATACATTATTGAAATAGTAAAGTAGGAGAACATGGAATTAAATAAAGGATGACAGGGCTATGATATGAAGAGGAGACTTCTATATAAAAAGACTGCACTTGGGTGTCACTCATTAATTGCTTCGTAGAAAAAAACTTGAACATGAGAACATGCGGAGAAACGCGGTGTAGGAAAGAAGATGTTGAAGGGCTCTCTCAACCATATCTCATAAATGCTCTCTCTGCTTACTATGTAGTATATATAGTGTTAGTAGCTAGTCAAGTGAGCTATAACAATTGTCTAGTGATCATTAAATAAGATCTTAGAAAACTATACTAAAGATATGGGGAAAGTCTCTCTTTGGTTTTTGAGTTTGATGCTTGTAGTGGTGGTGATAGGGGTTGTGGAGTGTAGGAGACTTGAGAAGGAGACGTTGGGAGGCGGTGGTGGTGGAATTGGTGGCGGGTTTGGTGGCGGCAAAGGTTTTGGAGGAGGAATTGGTGGAGGTGGAGGTGCCGGTGGAGGTTTTGGTGGTGGTTTAGGTGGAGGCCATGGTGGCGGTCTAGGAGGTGGCATTGGTGGAGGCCACGGGGGCGGTGCTGGTGGTGGTCTAGGAGGCGGTGCTGGTGGTGGTGCAGGAGGAGGCGCTGGTGGTGGTCTAGGAGGTGGTGCAGGAGGCGGTGCTGGTGGTGGTCTAGGAGGTGGTGCCGGTGGAGGTGCTGGTGCCGGTGGAGGTGCTGGTGGTGGTTTAGGAGGTGGTGCAGGTGGAGGTATTGGTGGTGGTGCCGGTGGAGGTTCTGGTGGTGGTGCAGGAGGAGGTGCCGGAGGAGGATTTGGTGGTGGTGCTGGTGGAGGAGCTGGCGGAGGATTCGGTGGTGGTGCTGGTGGGGGTCACGGTGGAGGTGTTGGTGGAGGATCAGGCGGAGGATTTGGTGCCGGCGGAGGAGCTGGTGGTGGTGCCGGCGGAGGAGCTGGTGGAGGATTCGGTGGTGGTGGTGGAGCCGGTGGAGGTTTTGGCGGTGGATTTTAAAATTTTAGTACTTCAAGGTCCATACAAAAGCTATAGTTACTTATGCACCAAGTAATATGAGAAGAATGAAAACATATCATATTTCTTTCTGATTTACTTTGTAACGATAATCATATTTAAAATATTTAAAACCATTTCCAGTATTCACAAATATTTTGCGTTGGCTAGTTAATCTAATTAATCAGTGGGGAAAATATTTTAAATCATAAGATATGATTATAGTTTAGGTTACATATATTATAAAAATGGAAATTATCTTATATAATGCGTGCAAACGACATAAGAATTTACAATCAGTCTACAATCATTTTAGAGTAGAGCAAAAAGAGAGAAAAAACTATTTCGTATAGTGAAGAGCAGATTGGGAGACATGCACATCATAAGAAGCTCTAAGAATTTTGCTGAAGCCAAACAGGGAGCCAAGAAGTTCCATCAATAAAATCAATGGACAAGAAAGACTCAACTTCTTGTTTGGTAAGTTCTTTCGCCCAATCTGACCTACGTTGTCTCTCTGCACCTGGTCCATGACACTTATACTCCGCATGGTATAAATCCCTGATTAAAAGTCTCAAGAATATTAGTATAAACTCGAACAATAGTTAGATAGAAATAATAATTAGAGGCTAACTTGGTCGAGCCGTCGTAGCTCCAGTTGGTCCAACCGCTAGGAACAACGGTCTTGGAGAAGTAAGTTTTGGCAAAGATGACTCGAGAATAAGGTCCTTTGGCTCGGCCTAAGTAAACCTCATCGATTCCGTACACTTTGCCTCTTATGAACACATAACCCGTGTTCTCCTCTGCGTTTTCCCTGTGGTGTGCTGTGATTGACCCATACGGTTTCACCCTCTTGTCCGATATCACAAATATCTCACAATTCTGTAAAAGAAAATTAGATTTTTTTATAAAAAAGTGGTATACTAATGGCGGTCTAGATAGAATGTGAAAAAAGTACGTTGAAAATGGAAGTTGCACGACCAAAGATGAAGTCGATGGAGCCTTGGATGTAACACTCGTGGTAGTAATGTCTACCTTTGTTATCAAACAAAGTGTTGTGCAAGCTGTAAAACGCACAATGGTAAAACGCTACTTTATCAGCCGCCACAAACGCTGCCACCGATTGATTGTCAGACGTGAACGCCAGTCCGACCGGTGCATCATTCTGTATGTTCATCATACAAATTCATTAAGACACAAATGTCAAGTACGTAACCAAAATCTACAATTGTGTTAATACATACCCTGATGCTGATACCAAAAGCAACAAAGTGATTAGCTTCGACTTTGAAAGTGGCTGAAGCAACATTATCGACAGAACTTTGCGATGATTCGATGACTGTCTTTCCTCTTCCGTTACCTCTCATGAATATGTACGGCTTATTCTCCGGAATGTGCACTCTTTCCCTATTTCCTCAAAAAGAAAAAAAAAATCATCAAAATTCAAAATAAATGTATGTATGTGACAATAGTAATGCATATAAATATTACTATAACTTGGTTATATATGTATGTTATGTAACATGATTTGTGCGTATGAAGTAATGTAAAAAGGTTAAACCAAAGTAAACGTACTTGTAGATTCCTTTACGGACATGTACGATAATCCAATTAGAGTTACCAACAGGGACAGCATCAATGGCTTTTTGAACCGAAGTGTAGTCTCCTTTGCCTTCAATATCGACAATTATTGATCTATTAGTTGCGATTTTTTCAGTCAGAAGCGGCGCGTCAAACTTTGTCTTTTGCAGTGCCGATGCGTCCGAACCCCATACGGACATTACAACCAGTGCTAGGACAAGGACCATTCCTGTTCGATGATCCATCTTTTTCTTTTGGGGTTTCTAATTTTCTTTTTGGAATGAGGATGTGAGAAAGATGTTATATGGTGAAGGAAGAGGTTAGATTTAAGAAAACAGGTTTTTAAATTTAGGGTGTTTCGCTGTGTTTGTTTTGTTTTGGAAGGTAGGGGATTTTAGAGATAGATATGGTTTTTTTGTAGGCAACGTTTATTTTTAGACATTTATTACTGATTAATGGGTGGAAAATACTTTTGAGTGATATTTTTATCTTTGGTAACAAAGAAATCATTGTGGTATAAATCTTTCATTGTCCACAAAAAAGATTAAAAACACTACATATTACTATGTTCTTCTCATCATATTATCATATTTTTATAATCTAGGATACATCCTCCTTCACATAACAATATCAATATTGATTCATCGTCATAAATTGATATTATGAGTTATGCAGATGTGTAGACATGCATGCAATACTCTACGGCAATATTGTTTTAGCTATACAGGTTGTCAACTAGGTGTTAAGTGCTAATCTAACCAAAGGTACCTACAAGTACTTCGCTCAAGGGCCATGACAAATTCAAGAAAAATAGCCAAGTTCACCAACCAATTATAAAACAAATAGTGTCTCCACATCTATATGCCATACAAAAAGAATTGTATCCGTCAAACTGAATTATTATTTTTTCTCAGTATAAGACTTTTATCTCTATAAATGAATTAAAAAGGAAAACTTCTACCGGATATTTTATAGGTACTTTAGAACATATGAAAAGCCAAGAAATGATAAATTTAAATAAGATTAAGCGGTCTCTCTCCATATATATAAAATACAACGCGAAGCATGGTTCGTGCCTTGTTCTCCATATAAGTTACAATATAAAATTTCAATGTGGGTCAACAAAGAATGGAGGCATGAACTAGCCAGTGTTTATCTAACACATTGAGATGACTTTCTGCACTCCACAGTTAGTAGACTTGGACATAGCCAGTAACCAATATATTTCTTTCTTTATTTCTTTCTTTTTGAAACTAACAACCAATATCTTGATTAAAACACATACTGATGGTTAGGGAAAACTAGGCTGTGCGTGGGAAAGTTCTTTACTGAGTGAGTAGTGGAAGTTAAAGATTCAGGAACGTATCGCTTGAAGGAAATGGATAAAAGACTTCTCATATATCAAACATATAACATCTGAAAACATATAGTAAATGAGTATGTAGAAATATAAAATAATGCAAGCAGTCCAATGGTCTCAAATATATAAAAGAACACATATATTTTATTTTCAAAAACCATATGAATAGGTTACTAGTAAATCAATCTACTAATAGTCGTATTAAGTTTCTTTATTTACCATTTAAAAAATAAGAAATTGTAACTAAATAAAACATGCTGTAGTGTTTTGTATTCTTGGAGACTGGTCGGACAGCTATAAGGGAAGATCGCTCTCCTCATCAGACAAAAAAATTACAAGCGAGAGTGTCTTTGCTCCTCGGCGACCGGACAGAACACATCCCTCATCGTCATCTGCTAACTTGCGCCCAAAACATCTTACCCTACGCCGAACATCTTATCCTACGCATCTTCTCTCCCATTAAGACCTATCGTCTTCTCTTTCTCCCGATCTGAAGGAGTAGTAATCCAAAGTCTTACTACGGGATTTAGGGGGTGTTTCTGAGAGATGTTGAATGTCAGGTTCATTGATGAATCTGCTTTCCCTCTGCTTCAAGCCATTCGGTCGCACCTCCGATAACAACTCAGAGTCCGGAAGCGGCGGTGAAGGCAAAGACGGGCTCCTCTGGTTCCGCGATCTCGGTAAACACCGCGGCGGAGAATTCTCCATGGCTGTGATCCAAGCCAACCAGGTCCTCGAAGATCAGAGCCAGATCGAGTCCGGAAAGTTCGGAACTTTCGTCGGCGTTTACGACGGACACGGTGGTCCTGAAGCTGCACGTTATGTCTGCGATCATCTCTTCAACCACTTTCAAGGTTTGTTCGTTTTTTTTTACTGTTTTAAGTTTTTTTTTGCTATTGGTCAACAAAGTTAAGTGCTTTATGGTTATTGCAGAGATATCAGCGGAGACGCAAGGAGTTGTGACAAGAGAGACGATACAAAGAGCGTTTCGTGCGACTGAAGAAGGGTTCGCTTCTCTTGTCTCTGAGCTTTGGAGTACGATGCCTAATTTAGCAACTGTTGGCACTTGCTGTTTGGTTGGAGTTATATATCAAAGTACTCTTTTCGTGGCGAGCTTGGGAGATTCGCGAGTTGTTTTAGGGAAGAAAGGGAACTGTGGTGGGCTCTCTGCTATTCAGCTTTCGAGTGAGCATAATGCTAACAGTGAGGATATTCGTTGGGAGCTTAAGGACTTGCATCCTGATGACCCGCAGATCGTTGTGTTTAAGCATGGAGTTTGGAGAGTTAAGGGTATCATTCAGGTAGTTTCTCATTCTCTCTCTCAGCACTCATATGTTGCTGTTAGTTGTTTCTTAGGGGGAAGAGGCAAAGCTTAGACATAACTAGGGATCCATTAGTACCTGCAGTTTTGTACTGTCATAGAGAAGAGTAGGATTCATTGGCACTTTGCCATGTCTCAAGTTCTTGGTTTTTGGTTTATAGGTTTCGAGATCAATAGGAGATATGTACATGAAGCGGCAAGAGTTTAACAGGGAACCCATCAGTCAAAAGTTCAGAATTGCAGAGCCAATGAAGAGACCGTTGATGTCTGCAACCCCAACCATACTCTCTCATCCCTTGCACCCTAATGATTCGTTCCTCATTTTTGCATCCGATGGTCTTTGGGAACATTTGAGCAACGAAAGAGCAGTTGAGATTGTTCATAACCATCCCCGCGCTGTAAGTTTTTAAACAAGTTGTTGACTTGCTGTGGCTGACTGTGAGGGTTTCTTGATTGCATCCGTGTTAATAGTTGAGATTTGCTGCACTCTTTGTCTTCAGGGAAGCGCAAAGAGATTGATAAAAGCGGCTCTTCAGGAGGCAGCGAGAAAACGAGAGATGAGATATTCAGATCTAAAGAAGATTGACAAGAAAGTGAGACGCCATTTTCATGATGACATCACAGTTATAGTAGTGTTCTTGAACCATGACCTCATCTCCAGAGGCCACACCAATTCAACCCAAGACTCAGCCCTCTCTGTCAGGAGTGCTCTTGAACACTGAAAGCATACTTCAAAAAAAATTACTAAAAAGAACACTTTAAAATGTTTATTTGATATTAATGGGTGGTTATATGACTCTTACCTAGAAGGTAATGAACAAAGTGGACAACATATAAAGACACAAAAAATGAAAAACGCCATTGTATGTGATGAGTTCTGTTGTATTAACGAAGCGTCTATGTTTTTGACTCTAGTTTCTCTTCAAGTCTGCATGGTTCTCTTCTGGTTACTATTCTTGTGCTCGGCATTCCCAGTCATGCCGTTTGTCAAAAACTGCTTGCCGTTTTGTTTTTATGTATGGGTAATGCCATTTGACATGCACGAAACACAGATGGATTGTTATAATCCATGTCATATGTTAAAAGAATGGACGGTGAAAAATGCTTCTTAGGAATGGTTAAATACCGACTTTCAACTGATTATGAGTTCTCTCCAACAAAAACCATATATTAAGTCAAAATTGATCCAGCCTTGAGGCATTTATCGTTCTTGTTTTTGATTCTGATACAAAAGTGACATGTGAGGGATGTTACTTGCTGCTATACCATGTAAATGTTTTGAAATATTTTTGAGTTGATTTTGCTTCAATGTGAAATAGATCTTCAGGAAGAAAAACAGATTGAAGTACGTAAGATTAAAAAGTCAGATCAAGCTTTCTAGGCAGCATTATCCATCAATAAAGAAGTTGAATGTCAATCAACTTCTCAGAGCCCAGTGCATATTCATCATCTTTTTCAATCTTTACCCAGAAAATAACAGTTTAATTCAAATTAAAAAAAAAAAAAAAGGATCCTCAGAGTAAAAATGCTTATAGCTTTTCATCAGTAAATAAATCAGGTCTCAAAGATTTCATGCCATCATTGGATCCTTTCAATGAAAACATACCAAATAAAACATGCAAAAAGAAATAAACGAATTATACAAAATAGATGTGTCAAGAGCTTATTGGCTATGCATGATTCACGTAGGCAAAGCGACTCAACGCCCCTGCTATAAGACTTTATCGCCTCTCGAGTCAAAATCGATATAGATAAATCTACAGGACAAAACATACACAAGAGACAGAGAGAACAACGATTAATTGTACATCGCCGGAAGGAGAGTATTTCGTATATATACACGGGGATGTTCGGAATTAGGGTATTTTGGACGTAAACTTCTAAGATAATGAGCCTTTTCATTCATTATTAGGCCTGCCTCAAAGAAAGCTCATACCGCCTTAGAAAAGCTCATAACCTTGCATATGTCCAGTTGAAAAAATAGATTAGGCCCGTCTCCAACTTCAAATATTTCGAATACATCTAATAATAACATCACTTGTTGTATTTGATTTTTAATTATATATATCATTTATTTTTGTCGTCACAAATCCACCATTTACATCCCGTCAAGACGCTGTCTTGAAGGGTTCCCATGAGATCCGGTGAGATCTGTCACTCCGACACGACGTGTGCTCCATCTCTGTCAAGCTTTGCCGTGAACTCAGACTGTCCCGACGAACCTATCTTCCCTCCATCCGACGCTCCGGGCGTCTCATCCGGCGGTCCTTTCTCCAGCTCCGACGAACACCAGGGCCGTTGCCTTTCTCCATATCGGAATCGATACTCTGCTCCAGAACAGGAAAGTTTAGGCCCATGTGCCTGGCTTCTTAATTTGGCTGCCTATGACAGCCCACAGTCCAGCCCACCAACCAGCAAACCCAAGGAGATGGCTTTTGATGGTCTGATTTTTGTGGCTAAGATAAAAAGGATTTTCGGTGGATTCACCGGGGCCTTGAACTTGTACGTAGAATCATATCTCTCTTTTATGAAGAAATTACTGGTGGATTCACTAGGATCGATTATTTCATCACCATTCCTCCTTTCAATGAAAGGAGATGTCCCCTCCGTCTCATTATCGAGTATGAGGTTCAGCTTTCTCATCGAATTGCTATCTTGTGTACCAGTCTGTTTGAGACTTGAAGATGCAAGCAAGATTTTTCTTGTAGGTGATGTTTGCCTTTCAACGTCACTTTATGTGACTAATTTCAAGCTTTCCGAATCAATTGTAAAAATCTTATCGACGCATTCAAGCTCTGTCTCGAATTCGCTGTCATCTTCGTCTGAAGAACTATCTCACTTATCTTATGTTGCTTTTATAGTTTATGCTTTTTATTCAAGAGGATGGATAATTCTCTCTTGTGGTTGTAGTGAAACAAGTTGAGTTTTTATGAATGAAGTTATGTTGTGTCCAAAAAAAAAATATCATTTATTTTTGTGATGCAATTCACTTCTTTTTCTGTAGTGTTTGGAAATGGAAGTTCCGATTAAGGGACAAGTTATGGAAGCCGATCTCGATAAGACTATATTAAAGGGGAAATTATTTTACTTTTATTCATTACATTTCATTGCAGCACTATGCATGCAAATTAAGACCTGGACAAGAAGTTACAACCACAATACTTTGAAAAGATAGAGACATACGCATTATTATATAGATAGACCTTATTTATGCATGCATACGTAAGCAAGCGTTAATGGTCATGACACAAAAACATAAAACAACAGAAGGGAAAAACACTGTAACCAAAACCAAGAAGGGATGCTTGGTTTGAAATCAGTTAGATGAGCCTAAAGAGGCCATTGACGAATTGCAAGATGTTGATGCCACCGGTAACGATGGTTCCTGCGAGAGTTAACGGTGCCGTGAGGACTCCCCTGGTAGGGAGGGTTGCGTTGCATCTGGAGAGAGGGGCCGCGACAATGACCCTACAACCGGGGGAAAGGAGTGTGGAGATCGGAAGTATTGTGTTGGAAGGAAACGAGAATACTCCATTAGCTCCCGTAGTCGTAGTTGAAATATTTACCCCAGCACACTGAAGCACAACGGGCACACCTGTTTGTTTGCATGCATCATTACATTAGCAAAGATTGTGTATATATGTTTTTTTTACCGTTAATTGTATATATATATTACGAATTGAGGTGGTCAATATGATACTCACATATATACACATTATTTCGTGAATATATATTGGTCCATTTTCCATATATATATTTATAGGTAGCTTAATTTATATATTTGAATCTAAAAATTTGAGCGTACAAACATGTTTGAGAAATACCATAAAATAGCTTTAAAAAAAAATTATCACAAAAATAGCATATAAGAAATAAAAATAACCAAAATATTTTATTAAAAAGGTAAATAAACACTTATATCACTAGGGTTAAAAAAATCTACACTTAAGATTTAGAGTTAAATAGTTGGGTTTGAAGGTTACGGTTTCAAAATTCAAAAAATAAAAAATTAAAATTAAACTTTTGAAAACAAAATAGATTATTTTAGTCATTTTTTATTGAGTGTTATTTTGTGACAAAAACTAAAAAAAAGGTTATATGAGAAAATTGACCAACATGTTTTACCAGATTTTACTAATTTCTGTTTAGCTGGTTGCAAATAATTATGTGACTATTTAGCACAAAATATAAAATAAAGTCAAAACCGTATTTTTGTCTAAGTGATGTATCTATAACTATCACCTACGGTTTGCAGAAACGTTTCAATTTTTTGGCCGGGTTAGAGAAAGCAGAAGTATAGAAAACCTACCGGCGAAAGGAGGGATGGTAGTGGTATTGGTAGAGACGCTGCCATTGATAGAGCATGTAACAAGCCCTTGTATATTGACAACATTAGTCAGGCCAAGAAGCCCACCAAGTAGTTGAGCGTTAGCCATTGGCACCACAATGAAACACATCAAGATCAGTGAGAAGGCCATGTTTTTGTTCTTGATGAACTTTGCCATGTTGATAGGATTATTAAAGAAGAGACTTTCTTTTGTTTGTGTTGCTATTGGTTTTGGATGTGGTTAAGTGCTTCCCTTGCAGCTCTATTTATAGAACAAGATTCGTAGATCTCTCCCTCCAATTTTCTTTGATATTTTTTATATTTATTTTTAAAAGAGGTATGATTGTGAATCCTAAATATGTAAATTCAACTGTAGGAAAAACAATCTATTTTGTATTACTTTTACATTAATTATACAATTTATTCAAGAATGTCTATGTAATTTTCAAGGAATATCTTTTTTTTTTTTTCTGAACATTGAAGGAATATCCTAAGATTAGTCGGGTGTAAGGTTAACGATGCTTCGAGCCCTATCTTTGACTTTTTTTTACCCACTGGCTAATATTTAGAAACAACTAAATATGATCAATTGGAATATGATTGTTTTATCAAAAAAAAAATACTAAATATGATTGAACGAAGTAACTATTTGTCACAAAAAAAGAACAACAAAGTACCGTGTCTTCCATAATATTCTTTTTTGCTAAATGTCTTCCATAATATTTCAACCAAGAAATCTTGATTTTTAGGGCATCTTTAATGGAGGGTGCTTAAAAGGTTGCTTAGGGTAAAAAGGAAGAAAGAGAGGAAGAAGAAGCTCTTATTTAGGCTCTACAAGAGCTGGTTGCTTGAACTATTTGCGGGCCCCACTGACACGTGGCGGCCCGCAATTGGTTCCTTTAATTTTTTTTTTTTTTTTTGTTCAGAACCAAAAAAAAATAAAAAATTTCTCTAAGACCACCTCCATCCATGGGTTCTTAGATGGGTTTAGGAACAAAAGTACAAAAAAATTAAATGAAAAAGCCTAAAATAAAAAAGAACCGGTGCTTACTTTGAGTTTTTTAGAGGTGTTAAGAACCCTTATGTGTCAGTTGCGTATTAGTCCTCTATATTGTCTCTTTCTCCTCCTTTCTCACACACCACGACGAGGTCGTCATCGTGACACCGATATCTCTCTCGCCGCGCCGTTGGTGTTTCGATGTTTGCTACATCTCAAAGACATTAATCATTGAGCGTGGTGAGTGTGTTTAGAATCCTATCTCCGATTCATTTTTGTAATCGGAATAAGTTCTTCAATAGCTTCTAGTGTTCATTGGCTTTTCANTTTTTGTAATCGGAATAAGTTCTTCAATAGCTTCTAGTGTTCATTGGCTTTTCAAGTTAGGGTTCGTGAGGATGACTTTGTGGTTTACTGATTTGATTGTGTGGAAAAAGTTTGAGTAGGCAAACGCTTTAATCAAACGAACATTATCTCGAGTTTCCAAAGATTGTTCCATTCATATATTAATTTTTTCTCACAATACAGGAAGAACAATTGAAGCGGACTTGTTTTGTGGACCAAGCTAAAGAGTCTTTTGATGCATTGCGTCCTTGCAAAAGGTAAGGAAAATAATATCATTACACCTTCAAGGTATTCAACTTGTTTTGTGTTACGCTAGTGATGCAATAAACTCTGTTTTTCTGAATGAAACATGGTTCTCTTGTTATCTAATTCAGGGTTAGGGAGTTTATATGAATGGGTATGTAGAAAGAGATGGACAAAAGTTTATGTGGATAGGTAAGAGAAGTCTCACAAAATCCACTTATCCAGGAATGTTTGATCATCTAGTTGCTGGAGGATTGGTAAGCTCTCTCTTCATCTTATACTTCTTGTATGGCTGTAAAGTATGTACTAGTTGTGACTATAAAGTGATTTTGAAAAAAAAAAATTAAGAACCTCAATTGAGGTTCTCCCATTGGAGGATGAAAAAAATAATTAGACTAACAAAGATTCTAAACTTTTCAAATCACAAAATTAACTACTAATTTATTCATTAGAACCAATAAGAGTCTCTAACCAATGGACTTGCTCTAAGCATCCCTAAAATAAGCAACTCCCCTTAATGGTGCTCTTAGACCATCTCCAATGGTTTACACTATTTTTTACATAAAAATAGAGTGACTCTATAATAGAGTTGGAGTTTGCTCCAATGTTACTCTATTTTAGAGTAAACCTATTTTTACTCTATTATAGAGTGAGAAATAGAGTACCTTTGGAGCACTTTTTACTCTAAACTCTATTTTAGAGTGAAAAATAGAGTGGGTTGGAGATGCTCTTAGTATACCAAAATAATTGTACTTTTAACTGTCGATAAACATCATACATATCGAATGGAATGGTTCTCTTACTGATTCTTTTTAGTTGTGTAAGTTTTAAGAGAAGATTAAAACGTAACTAAACTACTAATTTGATTAGCATAATCATAGCAGAAAAAAACTTTCTAGTTTATAAAACAGCTAAAAGAACTCGTGGAATGACTCTTGGGTGGTCGTAACTGTCCAATCCCCCCCAACCCTAATCATAGGGGATAGAGGTGGGGTGGGGTGGGGGTAAACAAATAAAACTTGCACAACGAAAGCTCTTGATATAGGGAAAGGGTAGCAAATCCACATTAATTCAGCTTGGTCCATACCTATTTTTTAAGCTTGGACTTTGAGGTGGATCACTCGTTTTTTTAGCCATCACAAAAGTGACTCATATGTAACTGTGAATGTATCTTGTGAATGAAACGACACGGGACCAGATCGTTCGTAGGTTTTCGCAGGATACATAAGAGCATGTTTAATGGGGTCTCTTAAGGAGAGTCTCTTAGCGGGATTTAAGAGACGGTCTCTTAGTTTTTAACTAAAACAGTTAAGAAACGTCTCTTAAATAAGAGACTTAAGAGACGTCTCTTAACTTTTTTTAGTTAAAAGCTAAGAGACTGTTTCTTAAATCCCGCTAAGAGACTCTCCCTAAGAGACCCCCATTAAACATGCTCTAAGATCTTAGTTTTTTTTAATGAATATTCTCCACGTAAGCAGAAAAACGATCCCTCCACCGATCAAGTTGTCCACTTGGTAACGGTTAGTGCTTGTTCAATAAGTGTTTGGTAGATTTCAAAAATTCTAAAAAATCGCTCGGGAGTTTTTACATATGTAACCAAGAAAATCAGGTAAAATGGTAAAATAACAAGACAAGATTTTGGAAATATATTTTTTTTTCTTTGCATCAAGGGTTATATAATACTTTGAAATTGTTCCGGGCAAAAATGGGCTTATCCCATTTAACCCGCTTCATATTGGGCTTGTCTATAACCGTAAGCGGCCTATTATATTTTGGAAGCGTACCACCCAGTTCCCCATTTGACGGAAAATGGTCCGTTTGTGCGTAGGCTATATCGTATAATTGGTATCTATATTATTTCAATATGTGATTCGATAACTAAACTAATAATAAATTCTAATACCGTAACTTATAATACAAAAAACTTTTAAATATTTCTGACCAGTAGCTGTCAAATAAACAGTAATCTTTGTTTGTGACATACGGGAATAACCGATGTTGTTTTAATTTTTAAATAATTTTATGTTATTTTAATTATACATGTGACTTTGAATATAAAATATTATAGTATTTTTGATGTGTATTTTTCAAAGGTGATAACCAATTTGTCATATTTTAAGAAATTTATCTATAGTGTTACATATACTCTTTCAAATTTTACAACTTTTTATTGAATTCAGCTGAATCAAATTAATTATATTTATTAGTTTAGTTTTTAAAAATAAAATTAAAATAATAAAATGATAATCGGTATGAAGTTTCATAAGAAAATATAACCGAGAAAATTTAAATTGGAAGATTATTTCTTTTAATTTAATATCAAGATTACTTTTGCAACACTCTTTTTTATCTAACAGCTTTGATATTTAATTCGTTAGAGTCGTCCTCGTTCTGCCTACTTATAATATCAAACATTTTATATGTTAATCCAACCAGAATTCGTGAAGAAGGGAATGAGAAAAGATATCAAAGTCCAAAACATGTTAAATTTGAAGTGTACCACCATATAGGAGGTCTACTAATTCAAACAAAAACTATTTTAGTTAAGCCGAAATTCAAGAAACGGGCCTCCTGATCTTATTGGGCTTTTTAAAACGGCAACCAAATCAAATAGGCTCGATAAGAATGCAGTAAAGCATGTATGGACCCTCCTTCGCGCGGCTCTCTTTATACGGAAGGCTAAAGTTGTATTTAGTTAAACGTTTAAGGAAAAATTATTCTGTTTAGTAAAAATGGTGGAGGTAATATAATAATTATTTTTAAATTTTAACTAAAACGAATTAAAAAATGGTTCTTAAATATTTTAATTAAGAACATTATTTAAGAACTATCTCTTAATTTTTTCTTAATTAAAGTTAAGAGACAGTTATTATATTATACTAAGAATTCCGTCTTAAGAACCCTACAATTATCATGGTCTAAGATCATGATTATCCTAGAGACCCCTTTTGGGGTCTCTTATTTTTTATTTTTCTTTGCTTTTTCTGTTTTAAAAAAAAAAAAAAATGTAACCCATCGCGGACCGACAGGTGTCAATGGGGCCCGTGAACAGTGCAAGAGACGGTTCTTATTTAAGAGTTTTAAGAACCGTCTCTTGCACTGTTCATGGGCCCTACATATTAATGGGACCTGCAAACAGTGCAAGAGATCCTCTTAAGAGACCCGGATAATCATGCCGTAAGGTCAGCTTTACTGAGAGTTTTTTAATAAGTATCTTAGAATTAAAATGTCAGAAAATATTGAAAAAACTGACAAAAGATTAGAACGGTAGGAGTACAAAGATATTTTGACCTTAAAATTAAAACTCTTTTTTACTATAGGTCATTCACTTATTGATTTTAACTAATGTGGTTGCCCTAATGGACATTCCAATAAGAATAAGTGTTAGGTTATAAAAGTCGATCTCGATAAGACTATTATTAAAAGGAAAGTATTTTATTTCATTTCATTACATTACATTGCAGCATTATGCATGCAAACTAACAGAAGTTACGACCACAATACTTTGAACATAGAGACATACGCCTTATTATGTAGACCTTATTCATGCATACGCAAGCAAACGTTAATGGTCATGACACAAAACATAAAAC
The DNA here is from genome assembly GCA_012274485.2 of Sinapis alba. Classification (NCBI taxonomy): domain Eukaryota; kingdom Viridiplantae; phylum Streptophyta; class Magnoliopsida; order Brassicales; family Brassicaceae; genus Sinapis; species Sinapis alba. The sequence continues at coordinate 6,160 of MU108680.1, read as the reverse complement.
AACAGAAAGGAAACACACCGTAGCCAAATCAAGAAGGGATACTTTAATTTAGTTTGAAATCAGAGATTAAGGGTGACAACGAGAGGGGTGACCAATTCTCTGAATGCCAACATGTTTCTCTTGTTGGAAACGACGATTTCGATGCCACCTGCACGGACCACGACGAATCTGTTGGTAGGGGGGCTGGGGTTGCATGTAGAGAGAGGGCTCGTGGCCATGGCACTACAACCATCGTTGATGACTTCTGAAAGTGAGATATTAGACACTGTGTTGGAAGGAAACGAGAATACACCACCGACGCCCGTATTCGTTGTTGTAACATTTGTCCCACCACACTGAAGCATAACGGGAGAACCTGTTTGTTTGTTTGTTTGCAGCAATATATTAGCAAATATTTTGTATACAGTTTTTAACGTTAATCGTATATATATATTATATATGGATATATGTCTACGAATTGGGAATCAATGTTATACTCACAAATTAATTATTTCGTGAATATTGTATTAATGAATTGGTCCGTACTTTGTTCTTTTGAATCTAAAAATTTGAGTCTGCAACAAATAGTATTGAGCATATATACTAGATTTGATATAGAATTCTATGTATTAATTCACAAACATGTTTTACCTGATTTTACTATTATCAATTGGTAAATAACTAAATACAGATTAAATAAAAAATTGGTATGTGTTTGATGTATATCATTTATAAGACTGTAACTATCACATAATCTACAACAAAACCAGCTCTGGTTTGCAGAAGCTTTGCAAATTTTGTTTGGCTGGTTTTGCATGATTGATCAAAAAGAGAGCAGACCTACCAGCTGGAGGAGTGGCAGTCGGATTACCATCGATAGAGCACATGATACGGCCTTCAATACTGGCGATTTTAGGATCCCTGCCAAGAAGCCCATCAAGTTGAGCCTTAGCCATTGGAGACACCACAATTAGACATATCAAGATCAGTGAGAAGGTTATGTTTTTGTTTCTGATGAGCATTGCCATGTTGTTAGGATATTAAAGAGTAGAGAGTATAGAGAGAAAAGGCTTCTTCTTTTTTGTGTGTGTGTTGCTATTGGTTTTTGGATGTGGTTAAGTGTCTTCCGATCCCTTGCAGCTCTATTTATAGAAAAAGTTTCATAGATCTCCCACTTCTATGTACTTTGATATTATCTTTTTTTTTTTTTTTTTTTTGAAAGAGGTTGAAGCGTGAATTCTAAAGATGTAGTTTCACCTGTAGTACAAAAACCTACTCTATATTATTATATTTCCAGACATTAGTTATACAATTTATCCAAGAATATATCTTTGAAATTTTTGAAGGAATATCATTTTTACTTTCTTGAAAATCAATGGAATATCCTAGGATTAGTCGGGTACTACGAAGCTTTGAGCCTCAACTTTGGTATTTTTACCCTCTACAAACCGAAGAAATATTTTGAAACAATTAAATTTGATAGAACAAACGTAACTTGTGTCTTCCATAATATTTCAACGAAAAAATAATTGTACGATAATTGTCGATAAGCAAATATATCGAATGTAATAGCTTTTTAACTGATCAGTTTTTGGTTCATGTAAGTTTTGAGACAAGATTAAAAAATAACAATAACTACTGATTTTATTAACATAACTATAGCAGAAAAAACTATCTAGTTTATGATAACAGCAGCTAAGACAATTAGTTGATGATATTTGGAAGTTAGTACTAAAAGTAAAACCATTCTCGTAAAAATATAAAAAATGTTGGTTTTAAAAATGATTTTGTCAAGAGATCGCCCAGAAGGTACCTAAGAGTTGACCAGGGAAGATGAAGAAAAAAAGATATGGTGACAAATTCAACAACTGGCGCCATTGAGTGGTCGTAACTGCCAAACCCCTAATCATGGGGGATGGGGAGGGAGGGGGGAGGGGAATGGGGGAAAACAAATCAACTTACGCAACGCAGACTCTTGTTATAAGAAAGAGTAGCAAATACATCACCTAATTTGCGTTTTAGATTGGTCCAAGAACCTATTTTTTATTTTGGACTTTGAATTAGAGGATCAACTATTAAGTGTACGCAATCAAAATCCGTCTTGATATATATATCAAGATTAATAGCTAAAACTATTTCAGTACAATGAAGTATATTGTCAAAAGAATCAAATCCGGAAATGTTGAGATAATATATTCACATATGCCGTGTCAAAATTAGTGATGATGTGCCAAAAATATAAAAGTTATATGAAAATAGCTTTATATTAATTTCAATCTAAAATTTGATAATTTTGATTTAAGCCTTTTCTATTCGTTTTAATACGTTTTTGTAAGATATTGAATTGGATCTTTGAGAATAAGATTTGTATTACCATTTTAAATATTTCTTGCGGATAAAGACAATATAAATTAACATGCTGTTTTGGTAAGTGAAAGGGAGACAGGGCACTTTTTGATGAGACTCCACGGGACCGGAAAATAAAATCCTCCACCGATCAAGCTGTCCAACTGGTAAGGGTGAGTGCTCGCTCAATATTATTGTTTTAAAGCTTTCAAAACCCTAAGAAAGTCAATCGTAAGTTTAACTATAGAACCAAGAAACTCATGTAAATGGTAATAACAATGCAAGATTTTGTAAATATTATTTTAATTAATACCGTTATACTGTTAAAAAAATTCGTAATGATTTACTAACTAGCATTATACCAGTGTACTGTGTACATTTTATAGTAGATGATTATCTTATTAGCTATTATGTCTTATATCATTATATGTAAGTTGTACGTACGATCATATCCTTGTATATAAGATTTTCAAATAGTGATTGAACTACCAAGTACCAAACTAATCTCAGAATTTTTTTAACTCTTTCAGTCTTTGTGATCCAATAACTAGATACCAGGATGATTCTAAACTAACTAATTACACCATATATATTGTGACAAAACTCTCTCTTAAGAATAACTTTCTTGTCTTCGTGATGTTGTCAGCTGATGAAAAAACAAATGCATTTTCTGAACGAAACATAGAGATACTTTAAAACTGTTCATCAGTTATCTTGCATAACTCATAAAGTTGGAGACAGATAATTAATTACTCTTTTCGGATGGGGAGCCATTGCTCGGACAGTCTTCTTATAATGCGTTAAAGTCATCATCGATCTACCTACTCATAATATCAAACAATATATTTGTTAATCTCAACCGAGTACGTTAAGAAGGGAGTGAGTAAAGGAAAGCAAAGTCCAAAACATGGTTAAATTTGAAGTAACCATATGGGAGTTCAAATTGAATGGCCGAGTCATGAGAATATATATGAGATCACATTAACAACTTGTGGGTCCTGAAACGGTGGTGGGGGAGGTGGAGGCGGCCGCATGCAGAGGCGGTTGAGCCGTGGAGGTGGATGGGGTACGGGGGTTCCGGATTATAAACGTATAAGAATGAAGTGATCAAAAAAAAAAAAAAAAAAAAAAAAAAAAAAAAAAAAAAAAAAAAAAAAAAAAAAAAAAAAAAAAAAAAAAAAAAAAAAAAAAAAGAATGAAGTGATCATTTTTCGTAGTCACATCACATAGACATGCATATATCCTAATTGTGTAGAGTTTTTCTTTCGTTATTGAAGAGAGAAAAAGATTATATGGTTTCCATTGGTAATAACATGCATTGATATATAATTCTAATGATTTATATACATCTTTCTTCTACTCATTCTATGAAATGCTTTGGAGACATCGATAAATTTGGAACGACATAAAGAAAATTTGCATGGTTCCCGCAAAGAATAACATGCACAAACCATTTATCCAAAGAAAATAAAAAGGTATATTAACATTTTACCCAAAAAATAATATTAAAAGTATATTAACATTTTACCAAAAAAATAAATAAAAAAGTAATAGGTCTGATGCACAATCTAAAAATGGTGTAAAAGAAAAAGCTATAAAGAAATAAAAGTGTACTTGATTTGCAGCTTAACGTATTAAACGGGCTTCTGAGCCCAATTAATTTTATATAAGGCCCTAAACTTTCAAGGATTTGTCGGTGCGGCGTGGCAGACAGAATATGACTGGTCTGGTCTTCGTCACAAAAAAACATCCCCACGTGTGTCTCTTTCAACAGTTTCCCCACAACAATAAAATTTCTGGATAACAATCCTCGTTATGGAATTTTACGCAGAAACAGATTTTAAGATTTATTTGTGCACATTCAAAACTTATTTCGCTCGCTCTATCTAGATGTGAACGTATTTTTCATTTACAGAGAGATTTTATACAGGACGTAGAACGTATATAGCTGCAATAATGGAAGGTATGAGAACGTTAAAAATAGTGCAATGGGGAGTTCTCGCCTGCAAGTTCTAAAAATACATATATGTGTAGTATGTATCTTTAAATAATAGTATTTAACTTTGTATTTTTTGTGTTCCAAAAAAAAAAAAACTTTGTATTTTAAAGTTATGAAAAACCCAATAGAAAGTTTCTGTTATTGGGCAGTCCATGCTTCTGGCTACATTAAATAAGTAAATATTGGCCGCAAAATTATTTAAAGTATTCTTAGTATAGTGGTTCGTTTCTTTGAAACGAGACCTCACTCACCCAGCACAGGTACGAGTCCTTCATGTTAATGTTAGGTTTTCAATATTTTTTCTTTAAAAATAAATTGGCCTTTTTTTTTTGCTTGTAGTCTCTATAATGTCAGGTACGCTCTGAGACTAAAGTGCGTATGTGTAAACAAGTCAGTTTAATGGGGCCACGGTATTATTTCGGAAACGGACTGATTAAATTAAATGTTGTCTGTAAGTGAGATGTGAAGAGCTCCCTACCAATCAGACACCTCCATGCCTTATGATTTCTCTAGAATTATTGGCTTCGTTGTGATGAATGAAACTGAAGTTTCCTAAATTTCATTATTCGTTACTGTCTTACTAGATCTCCCTAGTGAATTTGTAACATTGCTAGTGGAATGGAATACCAACAAAACAAAAGCATCACATAAAACTCAAGACCCTAAGACAACATATACTATAATGTGAAAATGTTAACTACGATTTAATTTGACTGAGTTTTAAATGAAAAGAATAATTAAAAAGTGTAACGAAACGAGGTTGTTGACATATTTGACGCGATAAGACAAAGAAGACGTTGACGAGCTTCTCTTTAGGCATGGTTTTTAGTAATCAAGAAATTGGAGGTTAATTGAAAAGGTTTTGTTAGTTAACGGACCTAATCTTTATAGAAATTCCATAGCGGTTCTCGTTGAAGTCGTCATTTTCAGATATTTGTAAACTGGGACAGAGAGATTTATAGTGATCAAATTGGGCCCAAGTTTATTCAATTTAGGACAATGTATGTCGCCATATCTGTCTCTGTCTTCATCTTGAATTTCTTGTAATTTCCTACAAAAATTACAATTTGAATTTTGTATTTATGTAAAAAAAACAAAAGCGCCCTCAAAACAAATTATTCGTAGGAAAGAACAATATTTGTAGAAGCTTATGTATTTTCTGTAAAAAACAAGAAAATAATTAGTAGAAAGGGCCACAATATATATTTTAGGGGTGCAATTTCATAAGGAGTAGACAAATAAAGGGATCAAACAGGAATAAAAGAATATTTAGGCCCATCTCTATGCGTCGGTGACGTGAAGCTTCCCCGCTGGAGAAAAGCTCACATGCGTAATCTCAGCTATATTTAGGACATCAACACATGTCCGAACACAACACACTTCTATATCTGTTTCAAATTCAAATCTGCTGTCCTTTTATCTTATTTTTAAAACCATCAGATTATTAGTTTTTATTTCGTTGTTAAATCCAGAATATCTCACAACAATACCATATATATATATATATATATATATATATATATATATATATATATATATATATATATATATCGTTCTCTCTTGAGGAGAAAAAATTGGAAACTTGGACGAATCGGTCTGAAGTGGGACAATTAATCCGCCATTTTCTCCTCGGTCTTTCAGCTCATCTCGTCACTATAGGATCTAGGTCTCCTTCCCTTGCGTTTCAAGGTACAAACAACAAGTTTCAAATATTTTTCTATTTCATTCACACCAGTTTCGTTCAGATTTTAGAGTCTTTTTTTTTTTGGTTATCCTTTTTTATAATTATGATAATCCGAGTATGTTATTCATCCATCATTCAGTAATTCTGAGTTA